>JAQZBX010040785.1:0-22566 GCA_029593785.1 Cabassous unicinctus | reverse complement strand
TTTTTCCTTTTATCAATTGAATCTGAGGGGAAAGTTTTCCAGGGTATTTCTTATGTCCCTATGCTGATGTCGTCACTTTCTGTTCCCTTTTATTGACACAAAGAAGCAAAGACAGAAGTGTCAAGAATGTACAACCAAACTAAATTTGTAAGTATGGAGCAATTGAGAGGGTTTGTTAAATAGAGAATTTCTCTCATCATTTTAACTTCATCTGCCTCAATAATTCTAATGTCTAATACTGTTTCTGCCTTCAGTCGTGTTTTTTTCATGGAGCTTTAGATCCTCCTCTCTCTGTGCTTGGTCAGCTTCCATGTAATTTTTTTTTGTTTGGTTCATTTTTGTATTTTTAAAAAACAATTTTTAAAGAAGTTTTAGTTTTGTTTTTTTTAACTTTAATTTTAAAGAAGTTTGAGTTCTTTTGGTTTTGTTTTTTTGTGTTTTTTAAACTTTATTTTTAGAAAAGTTTTATTTCCTTGTAATTTTAATGATCAGCATTTCCATTTTTGCAAAGTAGGTTGATGGGATGTTGATTAGGTTTGTATTGAATCTATAAATCACTTTGGGAAGGACTGACATCTTAACAATGTTTAGTCTTCCATTACATGAACACAGAAAATCATTCCATTTATTTAGATCTTTTTTTATTTCTTTAGCAGTGTTTTGTAGTTTTTTGTTTACAGTTCTTTGCATCCTTAGACAAATTTAATTTTAGGTATTTGATTTTTTATCCCCTATTGTAAATGGAATTTTTTTCTTCATTTCTTATTCTTTTTGTTCATTACTTTATCTGTAGAAACATTAATGAATTTTCATTGTTGATCTTGCACCCCATCACTTTGTTGAATTAATTATTTAGGTATAGGAGATTTGCTGTAGATTTTTCAGGATTTTCAGTATGTAGAATGCCACCTGCAAATAGGGAAACCTTTACTTCTTCCATTCCAATTTGGATGTCTTCTCTTTCTTTTCCCCCCTAATTGTTCTGGCACAAACTTCCAGTACAGGTTGAATAACTTTGATGACATTGGGCATCCTAGTCTTGTCCCTGATCTTAGAGGAAAAGCTTTCATTCTTTCACCATTAAACAGGATACTAGCCCTGGGTTTTTCATATATGCCTTTATCATGTTGAGGAGTTTCCTTAAAATCCTAGTGTTCTAAGTGTTAAATGCTGGATTTTGTCAAATGCTTTTCTACATCTATTGGGAAGATCATTTGGTATTTTCCCCTTCAGTCTGTTAATTTTGTGTATTAGATTAAATGATTTAGTTATTTTGAAACACCCTTGCATACCAGGGATAACTCCCAATTCATCATTTTATATCATTCTTTTAACGTGCTCTTGGATTCAGTTTGCTAGTATTTTGTGGAGGACTTTTGCATCTATATTCATAAGAGATAGTTGGCCTGTATTTTTTTTCTTTTGGTATCATTATCTAGCTTTGATATGAGGGTGTGATATTGATTTCATGGAATGAATTAGGGAAGATTCCCTCAACTTCCATTGTATGGAAAAGTTTGAGCTAATGTTTGGTAAAATTTCCCTGGGAACAATTTTGTCCTAGGCTTTTCTTTGCTGGGAGTTTTTAATTATCGATTCATTCTCTTTACTAGTAATTAGTAATCTTGCTTGTCATGAGTTTGCTTTCAGCACTTCAAATATTTCAACTCAGTGCCTTCTTGCCTACATGGTTTTGCTATGAGAAATCTGCATTCAATCTAATTGGGACTCCCTTATATTTAATACTGTTTTCTCTTGAAACTTTCAGAACTCTCTCTTTGTCCTTTTGCATTTGATAGTGTTATCAGCATATGATGAGGTGTATTTTTCTTCAGGTTTATCCTGTTTGATGTTCTCCAGCCTCCTTGGATATGAATATTTCATGTCTTTTGCTAAGTTTGGGAAGTTTCCTGTCATGATTTCTTTGAACATTCTTTCTAAACTTTCCTTTTTCTTCATCTGGGGCTCCCATAACGTGTGTATTTGTATGCTTGATGGCACTCCAGAGTTGTCTTAGGTTATTTTGGATTTTTATAATTCTCTTTTCTTTCTGTTGCTTGGCTTGCCTCATGTCAATTTTCTTGTCTTCATATTCTCTGATTCTTCAGCCAGATCCAATCTGCAGTTAAAACACTCCTGACCATTTTTTTTATTTCAGTTTTTGTGATATTCAATTACAGGAGCTCTGTTTGGGTCTTTTTAAAAATTATTTCTCTCTTTACTAATCTTCTTATATTGCTTCTTCATTGATTTCATGATATGCTTTTGTTCTTTCTCTCTATTTTCCTTCATATGCTTGAGCATTTTAAGATTCTTTTGAAAGTCTTTGTTTGGTATGTTCACATTCTGGTCTTTTTCATTGGCATTTTCTAGATTTTTGTCTTCTTGTTTTGGATTGGCCACCATTTCCTGTTTCTGTGTTTGTCTTTGGTTTTGGTGTGCGTTGCATATTTTAATATTTAAAGTTTACCTGTGAGAATTATTCCCTGAGGTGTCTGTTTCTTCATTTTGTAACAAGCTGGTGACTAGACAGAGATTTTCTTGAGCTTCAGCTCTCCTAACCAGGACTGTCGAAGGTGAATGCACTATTCATGGTCCTTCCTGTGTTTTCTGGGTCTGTGTCTTGTCCTGGGATTGTGCTAGGAGGTTGTTTTGGAGTAACCCTTTTATAGCAGTTTCCATGACCTCTCTATTTTCCAGAAGACAGAACTCCCTGTCTGGGGTGTTTCAAGGAGAAAAACCTCTTTCTCAGACTCTCTGCCTCTATAGTTTCTAATACTCATTTTTTTAATCTCAAGCTGCTTTCACCTAGATGGCAAATTTCAGAGTGGGATGCATGCCCTAGAGGAGATTCCCACATAAGTCTTTCCCAGACAATACAAGCCTATGGGGTCACACAGGGGGCACAGTCCAGGAAAGGTATCAGGAAGGACACCAGAAACTTCTTCCATGGCTCCAGAAAGCTGAGCTTTCTTGAACTTCCAAAAAAAGGCTGCCATTCAGCTAATTGTCCCCTTGCAGCCCTGAGGAAGCATAGTGTCCTTAATGCTCTTCCACAGTAGCCTTGGTCCAGAGAAGGTTGGAACAATGCCCTCCTAAGAGCTGAGCCCCCAGCTGTTTGAATTTGTAAATCAAAGGCTGTGATCAGTCATCTGCCATGATCACCCCTGGTCTTGTGGAAGAGAATTTTTAAATCTCTTTCCATTGTCATCCAGCCAGCCATTTCCTAATGTGTGAGTGTGTGGAATGACACCAGTTACTGCTGTTAAGAGAGAACAATTCATGATTTTACCATAATTTACCAGCCTTTTCCTCATGCTCTTCTCTGGATGCCACCTTAAATTCTTCTATTGTCCTCTGGAGTTTTAAAAGAGTCATTTCATATAGTGCCTACCTGTTTAATAGTTGTTTTGTTGGAAAGCCTAAATAGTAGAGCTTCTATTCATCAATCTTCCTGCTATCCTTTACTTGGAATTTTTTAAAATTCATTTATTGCTGCTCTCATCCTTGTTATTTGTTTCCTTCTACTTATATTGAGTTAGTGTGCTGTTCTTTTTCTAGTTTCTACAGGGGTGCAGTTAATTTCTTTTGAATTTAGCTCTTTTCTTCTTTTTAATGTATGTTTTGGGGGCTGTAAATTTCCCTCTCAACACTTTCTTCATTTATCCTAAGGTTTTTATCTGAAGTGTTCTAATTTTCCATTTTCATCTGTCTCAACATATTTACTGATTTCTCTTGTATTTTTTTTTGATACACTGAACATGCAAGAATGTGTTTTTTCATCTGTATATATTTGTGAGTTTTCCATTTTTCTGCCTGTTATTGATTTCCAGTTTCATTCCATTATTATCAGAACAAGTGCTTTGTATAATTTCAATCATTTTAAATGTATTCAGACCTGGCTTGTGACTCTACATATGGTCTATCCTGGAGAAGAATTCAAGAGCACTTGAGAAAATGTATATCCTGCTGTATTGAGGTGTAAGGCTTTATAAATTCTGTTAGATCTAGTTCAGTTACCACACTAATCAAGATCTCTTTTCTTCATTTGTCTTCTGTCCAGATGTTCTATCCAATGCTTAGAGTGATGTATTGATGTTTCCAAACTATTATCATAAAAACATCTATTTCTCACTTCGGTTTTGTATAAATATCTATGATTGCTATTTCCTCAAGGAGAATTGCCACTTTATTAAGAAGTAGTGATCTTCTTCTCTTTTAATAGTTTTGTATTTAAATTTAATTATGTCCAATATTATTATTGCTGCTCCAGACTGTTTTTGGTTACTATTTGTGTGGAATATCTTTTCCCACCCTTTCACTTTCAGTCTATTTGCATCATTGTTCTAAGGTGAGTCTGCTGCAGACAGTATAGGGATGGCTCATATCTTTTTTATCCCTTTGTCAACCCATGACTTTTGATTGGGGAGTTCAATCCATTAATGTTCAACGTTATTATTGTGTAGGCATTCCTTCACCTATTTTATCCTTTAGATTGCCTTTCTCGTATATTACTCCTGTCTCTTTTTTCACCCTTTTAGTTACCCTTCCTAATAATCATTATTTCTAAAGTCTTCTCCAAGTCTCTTGCCCTTGTCTTTTCCTTTCAGGCTTTAGCACTCCCTTTAGTATTCTTGTAAATCCAACCTTTCCTAAACAAATGGTCTTAAAATTTCTTTGTCTGTGAAGACTTTAAACTCACTCTCATTTTTGAAGGACAGTTTTGCTGAATAAGTAATTGTTTGCTGGAAGTTTTTCTCTTTCATTACCTTAAATACACCATGCCTCTTTTTTATCACCTCCATGGTTTCTGATAAGAGATCAGCACTTAGACTTATTGAGTTTCCCTTGTATTTGATGCATTGCTTTTCTTTACCTGTTTTCAGAATTCTCTATTTCTGGCACTTGACATTCTAAGTAATAGTTGTTTCAGAGTACATCTCTTAGGATTTATTCTCTTTGGGGTGTGTATCCTTGGATATTCATATTCATGCCTTTCATAAGACTTGGGACATTTTCAGTCATTATTTCCTCAAATATTCTTTCTACCACTTTTTTGTACTATTCTTCCTCTGGCACCTATAGCACCTAAGTTTGTGGGTTTCATATTTTTATTCAATTCCCTAAGACCATGTTCCAATTCTTTTCCCAATCTTTTCTCTTTCTTTTCTACTGACTTTTGAAGTTCAAATATTCTGTCTTCTAATCCATGAAGTCTGTCTTCAGCAAATCAAACCTGCTGTTATATACCTCTAATGTATTTTTAATCTCATCCATTATGCCTTTCATTCCATAAGTTATTTTAATTTCTTTGCAGGATTTCTCATTTTTCTTTTTTGTCACCTAGTGTCTTCTTAATATCTTCTATCTCTTTAGCCAAATTTTCTTTCAACCCCTAGAATTGATTTAGGATATTTGTGTGATTATCATTGATTAGTTGTCTTAAACCTTGTGTGTCATCAGGATTTTTTATTTGTTACTTTGACTGGGCCATATCTTCCTGTTTCTTAGTATGGCTTGTAATTTTTGCTGATGTCTAGGAATCTGATTATATTGGTGATTTTACTGTGTTGGTCAATTTCTCTCTCTTGCTTAGCCATTATGTTTCATGACTCTTCTTAATTTTTGGTTTAACTTATTTTAAAATTTAAAAATTGCCCAGGCTAAGTTAACGAAACCAGGCCAGGGATCCACTAATGCGTCTCAGACCAGATCTAAAGAGACCTGAGACATGAGAGACTCCAAAAAGCTTTTTTTTCCTCACAATTTCTTGGCCAGCCTGCAGATTAAGTTCTTTGACTAATCTTTCCACCAAACTGTCTCTTTTAACCTTCACTTGCTGGGCTAGTTAGAGCTGAGATACAAAGCAGGCTGTTCTGGCCTAATTCACTGAAGAGATCTCACTCTCCACACCCTCCCTTTTCCCAAAGAAGAATGCCTCATTTCCTCTCTCAGTTGGCCACAGTGAGCCATGGGTTTTACTGAGGTTGTTGACCTTAAGGGTGGTGGATAGGTGCCAGTCCATTTATAGGGCAAGTAACTCATGGTTTTCTTTTTTACTTCTTCATCTCTCTGTCCCTCTCTCTCTTGGATGATGCTTAGCACTTTCTTTGTATGCAGATTCCCAAAGCAACTCCCTTGGACAGCTTTTTGCCCTTCTTTCATTGTGTTTTAGGAGACTGAGCCCTGCAAACCCACTGCAATGCCATCTTTTCAGAAGTCTAACCAGTGTCTAAATTGTTGCACATTTAACAACATATGTAAATTTAACAGTAGTTCCCATCATCTTTAACTGATCAGGAAATTGCTTATAATCCCAACATATGCATATCTTACAGTCAATAGTTGCATTTTCCAAAGACTATGGGCATTAAATTCATTCATATAAATTAGTGAACACTTGCTACTCTTAAGGATTATTCTCTTATTAGAACTTACACAGTAAATTTTTAATTCTCTGTCTAGTTACTCAGGATGTGTGAATTTTTGCTTTTCTGGATTATCTTTTTGTAATATACACACAAACATGCTATCTAATAGCTTAAAATTATACTATTTGATTGGCTTTGGAATTGTGCTTACTTTCCTATGGGTGCCAGCCAACTTCTTTTAGTAATTTTTTGTATTAGGTGAATTGGATTCATAGTTAATTAGAATCAGACTTGAGACATTTCACATGGTAAAACTCAAATTATCATTATACTTGTACAGTGATTACAGAGTTTGTACTCTTAGGCCTATCAGACAATCCATAACATTAGGAAGCAATTTTTATTTTTTTTATTTGCCAATTATTTAGTAAATGTCTCTGGAAACCTGACAATAATCATCTCCACCTATATAGACTCTTGTTTAAGGACTCCAGAATTTCTCTTTAGAAGTTAAATTTTCCACTGTTTCAAACCCCAGATTTCTGGAGCAATCATTACTAAAGTCAAGAACTTTTTTTTTTCATTTTTTTAAATAAAAATTTAAAAAAAAAATTTTAAAGATACTTAGACTATGTAAATGTTACACAAAAAATATAGGGATTCCCATACACACCACCTCCCACACTTCCCACAACCTCCCACATAAACATCCTTTATTAGTGTGGCATATTCATTGCAATTGTTAAATGCATCCTGGGGCTTTGCCATTAAGCCTGGACCATAGTTCACATTGTAGTTTAAATTCTCTCCCACAGAGTTCTGCATGTTATGTGATAATATAAAATGGCCTATATCTGTCATTGCAGTGTCATTCAGGATGATTCCCAAGTCCTGAAAAAGCCCCTGTATAACAACTCTTTTTCCCTCTCTCAGCCCCCAGAGCCTCCAGTGGCCACTGGCTCCACCTCAATGTTGTAATTTCTTCCATTGCTAGAATCACAATATGTCTATAGTAGAGTACCAGTAAGTCCACTCTAGTCCATAGTTCTTTCCTCAATCCTGAGGATTCTGCGATGGTGATGTCCACTCCACCTCTAACTGAGAAGGAACTTATATCCCATGGGGAAGATGGATGGGAATATTTTGCTTGCAGTTGCAAACTCTCACTGCTTTTGGGATAGTCATTGTCCAACATCATCTCCTTGTTCATTGTCCTGGGTGAGTCCAATGAGCTGTAGAGTAGATGTTGCAACTCCACTGAGGTATGAGGCCCAGCTGGCACATGGATATCCCAAAGATTCGAGTCTCTTGGGTGTAAACCTACAAACTCCAGCACCAAGGATAGGTTTAAATAGTAGGGAAAGGTGAGCCATGTATAGGGAAGACATAATTGAGTCCAACTCTGTCATTCTCAGGAGCACAAACTACAAAGTAGCCCACTGACAAAGCACCAAACTCTGGAGCTATCTGCCTTCACCATAGGACCTGGGTGTCTTCAAGCCCTCAGGAGCCCCACTATTTGAAGTAGTATCCACTTTGTTAGTCTTTGAGATCCTGTTGAGATGTGCATAAATGTTACCTCTAGGATAACCTCCCTACTCACTTTGAAGTCTCTTAGCCATATACACTCATTTGTCTTTACCTTTTCCCCTTTTATTTGAGGTCTTTTCCAGTTGCATTGCTAGTTGGTGCTTGTTAGTAATCCCTTGGTGCAGGGAGGCTTGTGCCTGAGAGTCATGTCCCACGCCGGGGGGAAGGTAATGCATTTATATGCTGAGTTTTGCTTAGAGAGAGGCCACATTTGAGCAACAATTAAGCCCTCAGAGGCAACTCTTAGGTACTGCACAACAATAGCCTATGTTTCAATTTCAAGAGCAAAGGCTCATAAGCATAGTCATCAATATCAAGGGCCCATCAGTGGATCATTCTCCTTCGCCAGTCATTGCCCCTGCACTTTGGAGACTATTGCTGGTTCATTAGAGAATGTGGTGGAGTTCTCCAGGATAGGAATTCAATATTCTCTCAGTTATTGTATAAGTTTTCACCTGCTGTGGCAATGCCTTCAAAAATGTTGAACACTTTTATATGCCTTATACGTATGTCCAGGGGAACTTCCACCCATGTATCCCCCATCACTGATACCCACCACCAATTATCCTCCCCTGTCCCACTTGTAACCCTTGTATGATCCAAAGTTTCTTCAAAAATGAAACCTTTAAAATATGAAAATAAAATTAATAGGAAAATGAAATAATAATGAGTTTAAATATGAGAAATAAAATACATAAAAATTTTTAAAAAACTAAAAATAAAATAAAAAGATTAGGATATTAAAAAATAATGAAAAATATTAAAAATTTTTTGATACTTTGCCTTTCATCACTAATACCTGGTATCCTGTCTATACAGTGACATTTTCTTCCATTTTTTTCCCCCAATGTCATACTATTTTTTGATTTTGTTTTCAAAGAAGTTTTAGGTCACAGTAAAGTCACATACAGAATACAGGGGCCTGTCACATGCCCAATATCATCCCCTTTTCCTCCTTCCCATATTAATACCCTTTTTTATGTGTATGGTACCTTTGTTATAACTGATATGCAAATAGTGAAACATAGCTTCTAAACATAGTCAATGGTACACATTATGGTTTACATTTTAGTCCGTACACTTTTATAAATTTCCATGATATTTAACATGGCCTGCATCCATCATTGTTAGATCAAGTAGAACACTCCCATTGATCTCTAAATACCCCGTTTGATGCATTCTATTCCTGCCTACCCCTCCCCTCGGGGTACATGGCGACCTCCTGGCTTCATTCCTTGGATCACAAGATTCATAGTTACATGCAACAACACTGAGGTCTTGACACACTGGTTTATCCTCTCCTATTAGGAACCACCTATGCTCTTGAGAGGCTCATGCCTCTCTATTTGTGAACAACTCAGTCCTCCCAATAATGGGAATACAACTCCTTCCCACTCATTATGTGGGTCTCTACCCAGATACAATGCATGTTGATAAAATGATCACCACACACTCCCTAGAAGCCTGCTTCAGGTGTGCCCTGTCCTGAATGACCCTCATCCTTATTGCCATATGAGCATTCTTAACTTTGTACTTTCTACAACAAACCCGCAAATCCCCTGTGTTTACCTGGTCCCTCTCTGAATCTTCCACACAGTTCACTGGACATTCCAACCCTCTACCCACCTGTCAAACCTGAACCACCCAACCCAATAACATCACTAACTTCCTGTCATATCCTTTTAATACCCAATAAAACACTTTCACCTTAAACATATCTGACGTCCGAGTAGGTATTTGCTCATAACCTTCTTCTCTCTTTCCTGTAAACCTATCTTCCAGATAATAGTTCTCTGAGTCTGCTCAATTTGCTTAATTTATATCAGTGAGGTCATGTACTGTTCATCTTTCAATGCCTGGCTTGCTTCATTCAACCAAAGGTCCTCAAGATTCATCCACGTTATCCCATGTATTAGCACTGTATTCCTTCTTACACCTGAGTAATATTCCATTGTATGTATGTACCACATTTTGTTTATCCATTCATCTGTTGATGGGTATTTGGGTTTATTTCCAACTTCTGGCAATAGTGAATAATACCACTATGAACATTGGTGTGCATATATCTGTTCATGTCTTTGCTTTCAATTCTTCTGGGTTTATACTTGGCAGTGGAATTGCTGGATCATATGGCAGTTCTACAGTAAGTTTTTTGAGGAACTGCCAAACTGTCCTCCACAATGGCTGGACCATTCTACATTCCCACCAGCTGTGAGTGAGGGCTCCCATTCCTCCAAATCCTTTCCAACATTTGTAGTCCTTTGATTTTTTAATAGCTGCCAGTCTAATGGGTGTAAAATGGCATCTCATTGTAGTTTTGATTTTGCATTTCCCTAATATCTAGTGATGCTGAGAATCTTTTCTTGTGCTTTTTAGCCATTTGTATTTCTTCCTTGGAGAAGGGTCTTTTCAGATTGCTTGCTCATTTTTTTTTAATTTACTGAAGTATATCACTCATACATGAACATACATAAAAAATAAGTGTATAGTAATAGTTGTGAACTTACAAAACAAACATACATAACATCATACAAGGCTCTCATACCTCACCCTACCACTAATACCTTACATTGTTGTGAAACTTTTTAACTAATGATTAAAGAGCATCCTCAAAATATTACTAGTAACCAAAGTATTTTCCCTCAACCCACCTTATTATTATTGTTTTTATATCATTTATACATGAACATACATAAACAGTAAGTGTATAGTAAAGGTTGTGAACTTACAAAACAAAAATTCATAACATCATACAGGGGTCCCATACATCAACCCTCCACCAACACCTTGCATTGTCGTGAGACATTTGTTACAAATTATGAAAGAATATTGGCAAATCTAACTACTAATTACACTACTTATCTTAAATTTAGTATATATTTCCCCAACCCACCTGATTATTATGTTTTAAATATATTTTTATTACAGAAATTGTAAATATACAAAATAATCATGCACATGTGCAGAATTCTCAAACACCACCCCTCTATCAACACACCACACTGAGGTGGAATATTTGTTAAGATTATGAGATAATATCATTCGATTTTTACCAAGTCCACAGCATACATTTTGCACACAATTTCCGTACACTCCCATTATCAACACAGTACATGTTTGGCCTAGATGCAAGAATATTACATTATTACTGTTAACCACACTCCATAGGTCACTCTAGTTGTATTTTTCCAATGCTTCTCCACATTCCCATCACCTTGCAATAGTGATGCACATCTGCTCTAGCTCACAACATACAATCTTGTATCAGTACCATCAAACACTATTCTCATCCAGCTCTGGGTTTACTGTGCTATTCATTCCCTAGATTATTCTATAGCTTTATGTCAATTGGCATTTACATCCGCAGACTACCATTTTCAACCACAACCCCATTTATAAACCAGCTGTCTCTCACTGTCATGTGTTAC
This sequence comes from Cabassous unicinctus, assembly GCA_029593785.1. NCBI lineage: Eukaryota > Metazoa > Chordata > Mammalia > Cingulata > Chlamyphoridae > Cabassous > Cabassous unicinctus. Next base: position 11,177 of record JAQZBX010040785.1, on the reverse strand, counting down.
AATCAACTCTTTACATTTGCACAATTTTACAGTAAAGCTAAACTTCTACATATATTAATTATCAGTAGTCCAGCTCAGTCCTCCTTTTATCTCCTTTAAGAATCCACCACCTACCACCAGTCTTAAAGGTATTTTCCCACCTTGTCTTCTAGAAGCTTTCTGTTTCTTACTTTTATATTTATGTTTTTCATTCATTTTTAATTAATTTTTGCATAGGTGTGAGATTGGGGCCCTCTTTACTTCTTTTGCTATGGATACCCAATTTTCTCAACACCATTTGTTGAATAGACTGTTATTCTGGAGCTGGGTGCGTTTGACAGGCTATTCAAAAATCACTTGATCATAGATGTGAGGGTTTGTTTTTTAACCATCAGTTCGGTTCCATTGATCTTTGTGTCTGTCTTTATTCCAGTACCATGCTGTTATTTCCACTGTAACTAAGTGATATGACTTAAAGTCTGGAAATGAGAGTATTCCAACTTTGCTATTCTTTTTTAAGATGTTTCTCACTATTACACGTTACCCTTCCAAATAAATTTGATTATCATGTTTTCCATTTATTTAAAACATGCTAGTGGAATTTTAATCAGGATTGCATTGAATCTGTATATCAATTTGAGTAGAATTGATATCTTAATGATATTTAGTCTTTCAAAACATGAGCATGGAATGTTCTTCCAATTATTTATGTCTCTTTTTAATTTCTTTCAACAATGAGTTGTAGTTTTCTGAAAACAAGTGCTTACATCGTTGGTTAAGTTTATTCCTAAATATTTAGGTTTTATCTGTCATATTTTATTTTCACCACTCTTTTGACACTTCTAGTTATTTTATTGGTATAATCTTCATTTCTAGACCTCTCCCAGGTCTCTCTCTCTCCTGTCCTTTCTTTTCAGGGTGTAGCACACCCTTTAATATTTCCTGCAAAGCAGATCTCTTGGTTACAAACTCTCTCAGTTTCTGTTTTATCTGTGAATATTCTAAACTCACCCTCATTTTTGAAAGACAATCTTCTGGGATATAAGATTCTTGGCTGGAAGTTTTTCTCTTGCAATATATATCGTTCCACTGTCTTCTTGCCTCCATGGTTTTTGGTGAAAAATCAGCACTTAATCTTATTGGGTATCTCTTATATGTTAAGCATTGCTTTTCTCTTGTTCCTCTCAGAATTCTCTCTTTGCCTTTGGAATTTGGAATTCTGATTAGTATGTGTCTCAGAGATGGTCTGGTTAGACTTTTTTTGGATGGGAGTATGTCATGCTTCTTGGACATGGATATATATGTCCTTCAATAAGGTTGGGAAGTATTCTAACATTATTTCTTCAAATATTCCTTCTGCCCCTTTTCCCTTTTCTTCTCCTTCTGAGACACCCATGACATGTATGTTTACATGCCCCTTGCTGTCCTTTCATTCCCTGAGATCTTGTTCAAGTTTTTCCAAACTTACATTCATCTGTTCTTTTGTAAGTTCACTTTCAGAGACCATTTCTTCCAGCTCACCAATCCTTTCTTCTGCCTCCTTAAATTTGCTACTATATGATTCCAGTGTATTTTTAATTTCATTTATTGCACCTTTCATTCCCATAAGATCTGCTATTTTTCTATGTAGGATTTCAAATTCTTCCTTGTGCTCACCCAATATCTTCTTAATATCCTTACTTTCTTTAGCCATCTCATTGAATTTTTTAAGGAGATTTGTTTGAATATTGAAGATTAGTTATCTCAACTCCTTTTTGTCATCTGGAGGCTTATATTGTTCCTGTAACTGAGCCATATCTCCTGTTTCTTCATGTAATTGTAACTTTTTGTTGGTGTCTTGGCATTTGGCTTACTAGAGTATTTATTCTGGGTGCAGTTTTTCTCTTTAGTTTAGGGCTTCCTTCCCCTTCTCCCTTGCTGGTTGTGCAATAGCAGCCAAGGATGTATTTGGTGCTATAAGTTGTGGAGGCTCAAGCTACCCTCATTGCCCCAAGGACCAATGAAGCTTCTCCCAACTTTCTCCTTTGCCAGGGGTGGCGACTGAGCCACAGCACTGTGCAATAACCTAACTCAGGCAGGTCTAGACTTTAGTTGCCCAAAGAGACTGATGAAGCTTCATGGTCCTTTCTCCCTTGCCTGGGGCAGGGATGGAGTTGAAAGTGTGGGCAGCAATCTATGCAGTGCAGGGCCAAGATTAACACAATTGCCCAGGTAGACCTCCAATTATCCAGTCTGTGCCAGCTAAATGTACCTGCAGTTTCCAGGATAGGCTGGTGCAGGGCTCGTCAGCTTCCTCCCTCTAGGGGTGGGACTGAAGGCTAGGCTTCTGCTGCAGGCCAATCTGGGTGAAAGGAACTGGTCACTACTGTCACTGTGATTTTCCATCAGTCTGGCTTCCCCTCATGCTGGGGGTGGAGTCAAAATGACGGCTACCGACCTCCTTCTGATTTGTACGTGCTCAAACTTTAGCTGTTCTTAGAGTTATAATTTAGCCAGCCTAATTTAATTATCAGTAGCTCAACAGTTTCTCTCTCCCCTATTTTTGGGAAATAGCACCTCCAATTCCTGCCACAAAATAGCTCCTGGGGTGGCTTGCACTGCCAAAGTAGGATGATCACCAGACTCTGCAGCGAGGCCTGTAATTTCATGGAGAGGATGGCACAACTCCCCCTAGCTTTCTCCCTGCCCGAAATGGGCCTGGAGCTTAGGTTAGAGTGGCAATTTGATCTAGAAGGAAAGAAGCCAGTCCCTACCAGCACTGTGATTTTCAGTCAGCCCCGTTTCCCCTCATGTCAGGTGTGGAGTTAAGATGGCGGCTACTGGCCTCTTTCTGACTCGGACATGTTCAAACATTAGCTGTTTTAATATTATACTTTATCCCACCAAATTTACTAATCAGTAGCTGAAGGTGGTGTCCAACTTTCTCCTCCTCCCATTTTGGGAAGTGGGGCCTTCAATTCCAGCCATGGAACAGCTCCCGAGGTGGGTTGTTCCTCCAGCAGAGGATGGGCACTGGCCTCCGTGGTGTGGAGTGCTCTACTTACAAATCTTCTGTGCAGATGGGCAGTCTCCTCCTTCCATTCTTTCAAGGATAATGCAGGATGCACTTCTGGTCTCCTGGAGCCCCCAACAAGTGCTCTAGATAGCTCTGGGAGATCACCAAATGCCCCTTAGCAGGAGCTGATTTCCAGAGCACTTCACTCTGCTGCCAACTTGCTGGATCCACTTGCCCATTTTTTAAATGGGTTGTCTTTTTATTTTCTAGGCATAGGATTTCTTTATATATGCAGGATATTAGGATCCTATCAGACATATGGTTTCCAAATATATTCTCCCATTACATGGGCTGCCTTTTTACTTTCTTGATAATAGCCTTTAAGGTGCAAATTTTTTAATTTTCAGGAGATACCATTTATCTATTTTTCTATTGATGCTAATGGGTGTGAAGTTCATGAAACCATTTCCTGTTACAAGGTCTTGTATATGTTTCTCTACATTATTTTCCAAGGTCTGTATAGTATTGGCTCTCATATTTTGATCTTTGATCCATTTTGAGTTGATTTTTGTATAAGGTGTGAGAGGGTGTTCTTTTCTCATTCTTTTGGTTATTGATATCCAGTTCTCCAATTACCATTTGTTGAAGAGGCCATTCTCTCCCAGTTGAGTGGGCTTGGTGGCCTTGTCAAATATCAGATGACTGCATATGCAAGGATCTGTATCAGAACTCTCAATTTAGTTCTATTGGTCAGTATGTTTATTCTTGTGCCGATACCATACAGTTTTGACCAATGTAGCTTTCTCTTGTGTTTTAAAGTCAAGTAGTGTGATGCCTCCAATTTCATTTTTCTTTTTCAATATGTCTTTGGCTATTCAAAGGCTTTTACCATTCCAAACAATTTTTGTAGTTAGTTTTTCCAATTCATTAAAAAAATGCCATGTTGATTTGTATTGAGATTACATTAAATCTGTAGATTTGTTTGGGTAGGATAGACATCTTAATGGTATTTAGTGTTCGTATCCATGAACAGGGAATATTCTTCCATTTATTTAAGTCTTCTTTGACTTCCTTTAACAGTGTTGTGTAGTTTTCAGTATATAAATCCTTTATGTCTTTAGTTAAATTTATTTCTAGATATTTGATTCTCTTAGTTATATTGCAAATGGTATTTTTTTCTTAATTTCCTCCTCAGATTGCTCATTATTGGTGTACAGGAATGCTACTGGTTTTTGCACATTGAACCTATAGCCTGCAACTTTACTGAACTCATTTATAAGTTCTAGAATCTTTGTAGATTTCTCAGGGCTCTCTTTGTGTAGGGTCATGTCGTATGCAAATAGTGAAATTTTTACTACTTCCTTTCCAATTTGGATGCCTTTTGTATCTTTTTCTTGCCTTGGTATTTAAGCAAGTACTCCTAACACAATGTTAAATAGGAGTCATGATAGGGCACATCCTTGTCTTGTTCCCGATCTTCAAGGGAAAGCTTTTAGGATTTCAACATTGAAGATGATGTTAGCTGTGGTTTTTCATATATATCCTTTGTCATGTTTAGAAAGTTTCCTTCTATTCCTATCTTTTGCAGTGTTTTTATCAGGAAAAGGGGCTGTATTTTGTTAAATGCTTTTTCTGCATCTATAGAGATAATCATGTGATTTTTTTCTTTCTATCTGTTTATTTCGTATATTACATTGTTGAACATCCTTGCATACCCAGGATGAAATATACTTGGTCATGGTGTATAATTCACTTGATGTGTTGTTGAAAGCAATTAGCAAGTATTTTGTTGACGATTTTAGCATCTAGGTTCATTAGAGAGATTGGTCAGTAATTTTCCTTTCTTGTTGCATCTTTGTTTGGCTTTGGTATTAGGGTAATATTGAAATCATAGAATGAGTTAGGCAATGTTACTTCTACTTCTATTTTTTGGAAGAGTTCAAGTAGGATTGGTGTTAGTTCTTTGCAGAATATTTGGTAGAATTCACCTGTGAAGCCATCTGGTCCTGGGATCTTCTTAGTTAGGAGGTTTTTGATGACTGAGTCTCTCTCTTGACTTGTAATTGGTCTGTTGAGGTCATCATTTTTTTCTTTCATTAATGTACGCTGCTTGTGAGTTTCTTGGAATTTGTCCATTTCCTCAAAATTATCATTCTTGTTGGCATATAATTTTTTCAAAGTATCCTCTTATAATACTCTATTTCTCTGGGGTCAGTGGTGATATCCCCTTCCTCATTTCTTATTTTGTGTATTTGCATCTTCTCTCTTTTTTTTCTTGTCTAGTCTGGGTAATGGTTTATCAATGTTACCAATCATCTCTAAGAACCAGCTTTTGGTTTTGTTTATTTTTCTAGTGCTTTCTTATTTTCTATTTCATTTAGTTCTGCTCTAATCTTTCTTATTACCCTTTTTCTACTTCCTTTGGGGTAAGTTTGCTGTTTTTCCAGTTCCTTGAGTTTTGCAGTTAGGGCTTTGAATTTAGAGCTTTCTTCTTTTTTGATATATGCATTTATGGCGATGAATTTCCAACTCAGTACAGCTTTTGCTGCATCCCATATGTTTTGATATGTATGATTGACATTTTCATTTGTTTCAAGGTAGCTACTGATTTCTTTTGAGACTTGCCCCTTGACCCACTGATCACATTGATCTCCTAATGTGTTAATCAAATTCTTTGTTTCTTTATTGATTCTTTGTCAAAATGTTCTGTCTAATGGTGACAATGGTGTATTAAAGTCTCCCACTATAATTGTAAAGGCATCTATTTCTCCTTAGTTTTTCCAGTGTTTGCCTCATGTATTTTGAGGCACCCCTGTTAGGTGCATAAACGTTTATGATTGTTCTTTCTTCTTGAAAGATTACCCCTTTCATTAATATATAGTGTCCTTCTTTGTCTCTCGCAATAGTTTTGCTTTTAAAGTTTATTTTTTCCGATATTAGTATAGCTACTCCCACACTTTTTTCATTATTCTTTGCTTGTAAGATTGTTTTCCAGTCATTCACTTTTAGCCACCTTGAATCCCTGGGTCTAGGGTGGGTTTCTTGTAGGCAACATATAGATGGGTCATATTTCCTTATCCATTCTGCCAATCTGTGTCTCTTGACTGGTAAGTTTAATCCATTAACATTCAGTGTTATTACTTTCAAGGAATCCTTACCTTAGCCATATTTTCTTTGGGTTTTTGTATGTCATGTTGTTTTTATTTTTCTTTTTGTCTTTTGAATTGTTCTTATACTCTCCTCCAACTCTCTCTCTCCTGTTTTTTCCTTTCAACCTGCAGTATTCCCTTTTATATTTCTTGAAGGGCAGGTTTCTTATTGGAATACAATCTTAATTTCTGTTTATCTGTGAAAAACTCTCCATCATTTTTGAATGCCAGCTTTGCTGGATGGAAAATTCTTGGCTAGAGGTTTTTTTGTTTTAGTACCTTGAATATGTCATACCACTTTTCTTGCCTCCATGATTTCAGATGAGAAATCAGCACTTAATCTTATTGAGCTTCCCTTGTATGTGATGGTTCCCTTTCCTCTTGATGTTTTCAGTATTTTCTCTAAGTCTTGAGCAATAGACAGTTTGACGAGTATATGTCTTGTAGTAGGCCTGTTGAGATTTATAATGTTTGGAGTGTGCTGTGCTTCCTGGACTTGTACATCCATCTCCCTCAATAGGATTGGGAAGTTTTCAGACATTATTTCCTCTAACACTTCTGTTCCCTTCCCCTTCTCTTCTCCCTCTGAGATTTCATAATGTGTATGCTTGTGTGTTTTGTGCTATCATTCAAATCCCTAAGTCCCTGCTGGATTTTATCTATGTTTTAAATCTATCTGTTCTACTATCTGTTTAATTCCAGATGTATGCTCTTCCATATTACTAATTCTTCCCTCTTCCTGTTCAAATCTTTTATTATGTGCACCACCAGTGTCTTTTTGATTTCTTGGATTGTACCATTAATCACCATCATATTTGTTATCTTTTTATGTATGCTTACAATTTCTTAAGTATATTCTCCCAGTGTTTTCTTAATATCCTTAATCTCTTCCTTCACTTCATTTAGTTGGCCCATGGTAGTATTTGTTTGGACAGCTTTCATTAGTTGTTCAATGTTCTGTACCCCTCCCTGGTTTTTAGTTTGTTCATTGGACTGTGCCATGTCTTCTCTTTCTTAGTAAGGTTTATAACTTTTTGTTGCCTTCTAGTCATCTTTTTATCTTGATGGGTTTATTCAGTTAATTAGCTTCTCTCTTTACTCTAGGGTGTTATTTAATTGCTGTGTTTATGTGTGTGTTAAGTTTTCTCTTTGACATTTTGTTCTTATTCTGTTTTGTTGCTGATTTGTATGTTCCCTTGGAAGAAAAAATTAGGGCCAGAGAAAGTGAAAGAGGTAAAAAAAAGTAAAGGATAATAATAATAGTAATTGTTAGAAGAGGAACCTTTATGACCTTCAAAAATGAATACGTAACTCATGTAAGCAGTGTAGAGTAATAGGAATAAAATGGTGGGTTAACAACAATGAAATGGGAAATCAAATAGAGAAAAATATATAGACAATTAAAAGTCCAGTATGATGAGGAAAGAGGGAATGAGAAAAGAAAAGACATAAAAGAAAGAAGGGTCATAAAAGAAAGAAAACAGGATAGACGAGGTAGAAATAAAAACCAGAAAAATTGAGGACTCAACAAAGAGAGGTGAAATGTAAGAACAACAACACAAAGCAGAAGATAGAATGATGAGGGGAGGAAAAGAGATAGCATTGGTAGACAAAATCGGTATACACAGAAAAGGGGAAATCAAGGAAGAGGAAACACATTAACCAAGAATCAAGCCAGCAACACCTTGAGGAATTTATCTCTTCATCCAGGTATCTCCAGATCAATGCCTTGATGCTCTGACTGTGGGTTCCCAAAACAGCTCACTCAGGCAGGATCATGATTTGCATGTGTGTGTGTGTGAGAGAGAGAGAGATCTGCCTATGTTTCTTTGAAAGAAAAAAATTTGGACCAGAGAAAAGGAAAGAGATAGGAAGCCAAAAAGAATAATAGTAATGGTAATAGTAAAGGTAGGAGAGCAAATGTACAAGACTTAGGAAATTGAAAAAATAACACAAGTAAGAAGCACAGAGGAAGATTAGGAAAGTGGAATAGAAACAATGAAACAAGAAATAGAACAGAGAAAAAAGTATCTAATGGATTAATACACTGGAATGGCTGAAGAGGGGAAAAGAAATAAGAGAAAAAGAAAAAGGAAAAAAGAAAGTATACAGAGAAAAAAGAAGAGAGGGAAAAATACAAACAAGAAAAAAATGGAGACCAAATAAAGGAACAACAACAGTAAACAAAAGATATAAAGATGCAGGAGTGAAAAGAAATAGCTTAGGAAGAAGAGGTCAGTAACCAAAATAATAAAATGAAAAAAAAAAAAAGAAAAGAAAACTAGATAAGCATAGGAAGAAATGGAGGGGATACAAGACGAGCAAGAAATAAGACAGCAACAACTCATTTTTTGTTTTGTTTTTTGCGTGTGTTTTTTTTAAAGGAGACAGAAGATAAAAAAATAAACACAGAAAAACAGCCTTCTTTCTTAAACCCCTAAGGATCTTCTCAGGCTGCTGGTGTTCCTCAATGACTCACCCTGCAGCCTGACCTCTATAGGTTTTGAACTGGGTTTTAGAGAGTAAAGTAAGGGAAATAAAAGAAAATGAAACTTTTTTTTAAAAAATAAGAAATCCAAGGAAAGCTAATACAAAGAAAATATCTATATGTTCCCTGTCTTAAAGTTTCAGCTAGAAGCCTGATAACCTGGTGGATCTCTTCTCAAGGAATAGCCAGGAATTGAACCAGGGACCTCATATATGCTAGGCAGAGCTCTTCTACTGAACTATTCTGAGTCCTTGGGTTGATTAGCCTTTCAGTAGTCTATCTTCCCCTTTTCCCTAGGATAAGTTAGAGCCCTGCACTCACCAGGATTGGTGCTGATCACCACCTGTCTCTGCCTCCTCACTGATGTAATTCCTCTCTTTACCTAGGTGGCTGGGCATGACCACCAGCTTGAGGTGATCCCCCTTCTCTCTCCCTCTCAAGTCGGGGTCCCTTCTGATATTCAAGGGGAGTCCAGCTGGCTAAACTCACTGCAAAAAAATCACTCTCCACTCTCCCAGACCCTTCTTCCTTGCAGGGAATCCACTGTCACACCCACATTTGGAGCAGGAGGCTGGGTCTTCACCTAGTCTGTCTGCCCTGAGGGTATGTGTACCACCTCTAGCCGTCAAGGTAAGCAACCCCCGATTATTCCTGGCTTCCCTATCTGTCCAGTAGCCTCCTAGATGATTCTGAGCACCTTCCCTTGGAGGTAGACCTTTGCTCTACTCTCAATTTGATACAACTCGCCGGAAGTTTTACCCTAGCTTAATATCTCATGGGTGGGTGAAGGAAGCCCTTCCCAGCAACCAGGAGGCTTAATAACTCACAATTACCTGTTTTGGCTTCTTTGTGTCTCTGACCCTCACTTTTCTGGGAGTTGGTAAGCACTGTCCTTGTTTCCTGTGCCCCAAAGCAGGTCCCCATGGCAGCCTCTTGCTTTTTCTTTGTTGTTTTAGTAAGAGCTAAGACTTATATGTCTAACCCATTGGCCATGTTCCCACAATCCAAGAACATTTCTTACAATAATTTTTTAGCTCAATTATTTTTCTTTAACCACCTGAGCATGTCTGAATATTTTCTTCTAACTGCTATGTCTTATGATGCAAGTTTCTACATTACGCCACAATCATAAGCAAGAAAATCTGCACCCTGTTGTCCTTTCCTCTTGGCAAGAAGGATTCCTGATCATTTCCCCACAACTTGTGCCTATCCCCGAGCCGAATGTCTGTGCTTCCAAAGTCATTGATCACTTTTTTCATGACTATTTTCCCATCATACAACTCTCTTGCCCGGATACCTGGCATTTAAAGAGGAACGGCTTTTCCTTTGCTTTTTCACTTGTTGTTCATGCTGGTGATAGTGATTCTATCCTATATGGACAAGATTAGCATTCTGAGAATTTCATCTACCAGTCAGAGGAAAAGATTTCTCTACTTATTCTTCTCACATAACTATCATTTCCATCTCTTACAGAAGCTGCACATTCATGTATGTATGTCAAGCATTCAGCAGAGGAAAGAACATCACAGATGAAATGAGCAGCTCCTCTCAACACTTCAGTCACCCCCATGCTGAACCATTTCATGTACACCTTGAGGAACCGTCAAGTAAAACAAGACTTCCACGATTTAGCCCATGAATCAGTGTTATCTTCAAACAAATGAAAATATTTATTAAAATGAATGAATGTTATTGTGAAGGCTAAATAAAGGAAAAAAATAAATTCTAACATACTTTTATTCTCTACTCTCGTCTATGTCTTTCAGCCACCCCCAATACTGAGTTCAGTTGCTTAGACTTTCTTTTTAGCCTGGAAGTGAGTATTTTATGTCTTTCTTTAAAACTATCTGTTGGTTTCACATATACATTGGTTTACAATTCAGCATAGAAAACCAGTGGCTACCAAACATAAATCGCTTTGCTGATTATTTGTATAATAATTTTTTTTTAGTATATTGGCTCAAAAGAGTAAATACTGTTTTAATCAACTTACTCTTAATTTTTTTCTTCTATTACTAACACATAAAAAAATTTCTTCTTAAAAGTTTTAAGAAATATGAAATAAATTGTATATCTGTAGCATGACATTTTTCCTACACTATCTTTAGTATTTGTTCAATTCTTCCCACTAACCTGATGAACATGGGTGCTTATTTTCCCACTTATAATTCATTTGAAATTCATAATGTCCATTTCATAGTTATATGAAAGCATGTGTTATATCCAGTATTATATACTCCCCTGGTTATTTGAGTTTTATTTTGAAAATGTGTAAAAGATGTGTATTTAGGAAGCCACCGTTACCCTTATGGAAGCTGGAAGTCTGATATGAGTTTAAAAAATAATAGTTGCTCTTCTCTGAGAGTATTTATTCTGTACCATTTGCATAACTCGGTATGTTCTACACCATATTTTAACTAATCTTCACAGTTATATGGAAAATTAGTCATGATTATCTCTCTCTTACAAATTTATAAGTTAATGTTCAGAAAATTCTAGTAACTTGCCAGAGACCATTAAGGTTCATTAACAAATATGATAGCATGCTTTAAATTACTTGTTTTTT
>JAQZBX010040784.1:0-22566 GCA_029593785.1 Cabassous unicinctus | reverse complement strand
CGCGGTGCCGTGGGCTGATGCGACAAGACCTCACAGCAAGGGGGAGATAAGCAGACACAGAGAAGACACGCAGCGAATGGACACAGCAGCACAAGCAGCAAGGGGGGGATAAATAAAATAAAATAAATAAATCTTAAAAAAAAAAAAAGACAGTGGGTGAACATAAAGAAGAATTTGACAGCATGCAAAGTAAAACAACAGAGCTTATGAGAATGAAGGAAAATCAATGAGATTAAAAATATATTAGAAGCATATAACAGGAATGTTGAACTGGGAGAAGAAAGTGAGTTAGAAGACAGGGCATCAGAAATTGAAGACAGAAAAAAAGAGAGAGGAAAGAATGGGGGAAAAATTGAGCAGAATCCCAGAGAACTGAATGACAGCTCAAAGTGCACAAATATACATGGCAGGAGTGTTCAAGAAGAACAGAAGCGAAATGGAGTGGAAAGAACATTTGAGGAAATAATGGTCAAAAATTTCCAAATGCTTATTAAAGGCATAGATACCATGTCCAAGAAGCACAACATACTTCAAACAGAATACTGTATCTACTCCAAGACACATGCTAATCAGAATGTGAAATGCCAAAGATACTTGTTTTGTGAACCAACATATGGTCTATTCTGGAGAAAGATCCATGAGCACTTGAGAAGAATGTATATCCTGTGTTTGGGAGTACAATGTTCTATACATGTCTGTGAGGTCTGGTTCATTTATCATATTATTCAAATTCTCTGTTTCCCTATTGATTCTTTGTCCAGTCGTTCTATCCAAAGATGCGAGTGTTGTATTGAAGTCTAAAAATGTTATTGTAAACAATTCTATTTCTCTCTTCAGTTTTGCCAGTGTGTGCCTCATGTATTCTGGGGCACCCTAGTGAGGTGAATAAATATTTATTTATTGTTATTTCTTCTTGGTGAGTTGCTTCTTTTATTAATATGCAATGTCTTTTTTCATATGTTAAAGTATTTTTGTATTTTGTCAGATATTAGTATCACTACTCCAGCTATTTTTTATTATAGTTTGTGTGGAATATCTTTTTCTAACCTTTTACTCTCATTCAGTATGTATCTGCATGTAAGGTGAGTCTCTTGTAGACAGCATATGGATGATTGATATTTTTATCTATTCTGCCAGCCTGTGTCTTTTGATTGGGGAGTTCAATCCATTAACATTCAATGTTATTATTGTAACAGCATTACTTAATTCATCCATTATATCTTTTGGCTTTTCATTGACCTATCTTACTATTATTTGTCTTTTTATCCTTTTGGTTACCCTTACTAATAATCTTCATTTCTACACAGTTCTCCTGTCTTTTTCTTTCATGTTCCAACACTCCCTTCAGTATCTCTTGTAAATCTGGTCTCTTGGTGACATACTCTTTTAGTTTTTGTTTATTTGTGAAGATCTTAATCTCACCCTCAGTTTTGAAGGACAGTTTTTTTCAGATAAAGAATTCTTGGCTGGCAGTTGTTCTCTTTCAGAAATCTTTCATATAGCAAACCACTTCCTTCTCACCACCATGAATTCTGATGAGAAATTAGTACCTAGTCTTATTGGTTGTCCCTTGTATGTGATGAATTGTTTTTCCCTTGCTGCTTTCAAATTCCCCATTTATCTCTGGCATTTGACATTCTGAATAGTAGGTGTCTCAGAGTAGTTCTCTTTGGATTTGTACTGTTTGGGGTGCATTGTCATTCTTGGATATTGATATTTATGTCTTTCATAAGCATTGGGAAATTTTCAGTATTTATTTCCTCAAATATTTCCCTTGCCCCTTTTCCATTCTCTTCTCCTTTTGGGAAACCTATAACACATATGTTTGTGCATTTCATTCAATTCTCTTAGGCCCATTTCCATTTTTAACATTCTTTTCTCTTTATTCTGTCTTTTCAAATGCAGATGATCTGTCCTCCAGCTCACTTATTCTGCCCTCAAACAATTCAAATCTGCTATTATATCCCTCCAATGTATTTTAATCTCTTCCATTGTGATGTTCATTCCCATAAGGTCTGTTAATTTCTTTGCAAACTTTCAAATTCTTCTTTGTGTTCAACCAGTGTTTTCTTAATATCCTTTAACTCTTTAGACATCTCATTGAATTTATTAAAGTGATTTGTTTGGATATCTGTGATTAGTTGTCTCAAATCCTGTGTTTTGTCAGAAGATTTAATTTGTTCCTTTACCAGGCCATATCTTCCTGTTTCTTAGTATGGCTTGTAATTTTTATGCTGGTATCTTGGCTTGTGATTTTTTTTCAATTTTATTGATTATATATTAATTAAGAATAAATCCATCCAAAGTGTACATTCAATGGTATTTGGTGTAATCACATATTTGTGCATTCATCACTTCAATCATTCTTAGAGCACTTTCATTATTCCAATAATAATAAACAAAAAACAAGCAAATAAACAAAATGCTTCTTTATGCTTCCTCTGCCATATATAGGCTACTGCTTTTCCTTCTCTCCAGTATATTTCTTTTTATATTTTGTAAAAACAGTCTTATATATGAAATATCACCCATATTTGTATTTTATATAAGGTTTAACCATCTTATACATTCTTATGTTACAGTTTTGAGCTTTCCTTCTAGTAATATACATGACTTTTTGCCTTACATTTCAACCACTGTCATACCCATATAATAGCTCGATAGTTACAAATGCCATGCTGTGCGTTCACCATTTCTATTCATTTTCAAAGATTTACAAACAACCTTTTTACCAATTCTGCACAGATTAACCCTCAGCTTTCCATTTTCCAACTTCCTTCTATTTTCTGGTGACCCATATTCTAATTATTAATTCCATAAATTTACACAATATATTTAGTTCATAATAGTGCAATCATACAATATTTGTCCTTTTGTGTCTAGCTTACTTCACTTAACATAATGTCCTCCTGGTTCACCCATGTTGTCATATGCCTCATGACTTCAATTCTTTTTACTGCTGCATATTGCATTGGGTGTATACACAATTTGTTTATCCATTCATCAGTTGATGATTGTCTCCAACTTTTGGTCATCATGAATAACACCTCTCTGAACATTGGTTTGCAGATGTCTGTTCGTGTCTCTGCTCTCAGTTCTTCTGGGTATATATACCTAGCAATGGTATTGCTGGGTCACATGGCAAGACTATATTCAATTTCCTTAGGAACTGCCAAACAGTCCTCCACAGTGACTGTATCATTCTGCATTCCCACCAACAGTGAATAAGTGTTCCTATCTCTCCACAACCTCCCCAACACATACAGTTTTCCAACTCCTTAATAGCAGCCAGTCTAACAGTTTTGAAATGATACCTCATTGTAGTTTTGATTTGTATTTCCCTAATCGCTAGTCATGCTGAACATTTTTTCATATGTTTCTTTGTCATTTGTATTTCTTCTTTGGACAATAGTCTTTTTAAGACTTTTGCCTATTTTTTAATTGGGTAGTTTGCCTTTTAATTGATGAGTTGTACGAACTCTTTGTATATCATGGATATTAAACCCTTCTCAGATATGTGATTGGTAAATATTTCTCCCATTAAGTCAGCTACCATTTCACTCTTTTGACAAAGTCCTTTAAGGTGCAAAAGTGTTTAATTTTGAGGCAGTCCCAATTATTGATTTTTTTCTTTTGTTACACATGCTTTGTTTGTGAGGTGTAAGATATTACCACTACCACAAGATCTTGAAGATGTTTTCCTATATTTTCTTCTAGGAGTTTTATGACTGACAATTTATGTTTAAGTCCTTGAGGAACTTTGAGTTAATTTTTGTATAAGGTATGAGATAGGGCTCTCCTTTCTTTCTTTGCACATGGATATCTAATTCTCCTAGCACCATTTATTAAGTAGACTGTTCAGACCCAGCTGGGAGGCCTTGATCACCTTGTCAAAAACCACTTGACTCTAGATGTGAAGGTCTTTTTCTGAGTTCTTGATTCAGTTCCATTGTTCAATCTATCTGTATGCCACTACCATGCTTTTTTTTTTTTTTACCCTGTAGCTAAATAATGTGCTTTAACTTCTGGATGTGAGGTTCCTTCAACTTTGTTCTTTTTTTAAAAGACATTTTTGGCTATTTGGGGCCCTTTACCCTAACAAATATATTTGATAATTGGATTTTTGATTTTTGGGAAAAAGGCTGTTTTGATTTTTATTGCAATTGCATTGAATCTGTAAATCAGTTCGGGTAGAATTGACATCTTAATGATATTTAGTCTTCCTATCCATGAACATGGAATGCCCTTCCATTTATTTAAGTCTTCTTCATTTCCTTTTAGCAATGTTTTGTAGTTTTCTGAATATAGGTCCTTTATGTACTTGGTTAAGTTTATTCCTAAACATTTGATTATTTGCTATTATAAATGAATTTTTTTTCTGATTTCCTCCCCAGATTGTACATTAGTAGTGTATAGAGCCACTATTGAGTTTTGAGTATTAATCTTATATCCTGACACTTTGCTGAACTCGTCTATTAGTTCTAGTAGGTTAGTTGTGGATATTTCAGGTGATTCTAGATATATGACCAAATCATCAGTAAATAGTGAAAGTTTTAACTCTTCCTTTCATATTTGGTGCCTTTTATTTCTTTATCAAGCCTAATTGCTCTAGCCAGAACCTCTAGCACAATATTAAATAACAATGGTGACAGTGGGCATACTTGTCTTGTTCCTGATCTTACCAGGAATGCTTTTAGTCTTTCAACATTGAGTACAGTGCTAGTTGTAGATTTTTTATATATGCACTTTACCATATTGAGAAATTTTCCTTCTTTTCCGATCTTTTGAAGTATTTTTATCAAGAAAGGATGCTGTACTTTATCAAAAGGCTTTTTTTTTTTTTTGCATCAAGAGGATCATGTGATTTTTCTTCTTCAATTTATCAATGTGGTTTATTACACTAATTGATTTTCTTGTGTTGAACCATCTTGCATACCTGGGATAATGCACCACTGATTGTGGTGTATAATTCTCTCAATGTGCTTTTGGATTCTGTTTGCATGTATTTTGTTGAGGATAATTTCATCTGTATTCATTAGAGATATTGGTCTGTAATTCTATTTTTTTTGTAGTATTTTATTTGGTTTTGCTATTAGGGTGATGTTGGCTTCATAGAATGATTTTGGTAGCATTCTTTTCTGTTCAATTTTTCTGAAGAGCTTTACCAAAATTGGTATTATATCATCTTTGAATGATTGGTAAAATTCACCTGTGAAGCCATCTGGCTTTTCATCTTTGGGAAGTATTTGATGACTGTTTCATTCTCTTCACTTGTGATTGGTTTGTTGAGGTGTTCTATTTCTTCTAAGGTCAGTGTAGGTGGTTCATGAGTTTCTAGGAATTTATCCATCCATTTTTTGGCATACAGCTGTTCATAGTATTCTCTTATGATCTCTCATTTCTGCTGGGTCACTGGTAATTATACTCCCTCTCTTCTGTTTTGCTTTGTTTTGTTTTGTATCTTCTCTCTTTTTTCCTTTGTCAGTCTATCTAAGGGGTTGTCAATTTTGTTAATCTCAAAGAACCAACTTTTAGTTTGTTGATTCTCTCTATTGTTTATTAATGCTCAATTTCATTATTTTGCTATTTCTTTCCTTCAGCTTGGTTTGGGATGAGTTTGCTGTTCTTTTTCTAGTTCTTCAAGGTGAGCAGGAAGATGTTCAATTTTAGTTCTTTCTTCTTTTTTAATGTAAGCATTGAAAGCTATAAATTTCCCCATTAGCTATACCTTTGTGGTATCCCATAGGTTTTGACATATTGTGTTCTCATTTTCATGCTTCTCAAGATATTTTCTGAGTTCTCTTGTAGTTTATTCTTTGACCCACTGATCATTTAAGAGTTTGTTGTTTAATCTCCATATATTTATGAATTTTTCCCTTTTGCCATCTATTATTGATTTCCAGCTGCACTCTGTTATAATCAGAGAAAGTGTTTTGCATAATTTCAATATTTTTAAATTTATAGAGCCTTGCCTTGTGACCCAACATATGGTCTAACTTGGAGAAGGATCCATGAGCAGTTGAAAAGAAAGTATATCCTGTTGGTTTGGGGTGCAATGCTCTATAGATGTCTGTTATATATATTTCATTTATCATATTTTCAAGCTATCAGTTTCTTTATTTATACCCTTGAGAGATATCCTATCCAATACCAAGAGTGGTGTATTGAAGTCTCCAACTATTATTGTAGAGACATCTATTTCTTCCTTCAGTTTTACCAGTGTGTGCCTCATGTAACTTGGGGTACTCAGGTTAGGTGCATCAATATTTAGTGTAGTTATTTCTTCTTGCTGAATTGCCCCTTTTATTAATATATAATGACCTTCTGCATCCCTTATAACAGTTTTGCATTTGAAATCTATTTCATCCAATATTAGTATCACTACTCCAGGTCTTTTTCAATTACTATTTGCATGGAATACCTTTTTCCAACCTTTCATTTTTAACCTGACTGTGTCCTTCCATCTGAGATAGGTGTTTTGTAGACAACATATAGATGACTCATAGTTTTTATCCATTCTATCAATCTATGTCTTTGATTGGGTTATTCAAGTGAATCATTCAATGTTATTACTATAAAGGTATTAGTTATTCATCCATTTTGTCCTTCTGTTCTCTGTTGTCATCCTTCTATTCAATTTTTACCCTTCATAATAATCTTCATTTTTACACTGTTCTCCATATCTCTCACCCTTGTTTATTACTTTCAGGCTGCAGCACTCCCTTTAGTATCTCTTGTAATTCTGGTCTTTTGCTAACATACTTTATCAATTTTTGTTTTCTGTGAAGACTCTCAACTCATTATCATTTTTGAAGGACAGTTTTGCCAGATATGGAATTCCTGGCTGGCAGTTTTTCTCTTCCAGTACCTTAAATATATCATGGCACCTTCTTCCTGCCTCCATATGTTTCTGATGATATGTTGGCAGTTAATCTCATTGAGTTTCCCTTGCATGTGATGCTTTGCTTTTCTCTTGCTGCTTTCAGAAGTCACTCTTTATCTCTGATATTTGTCATTCTGAATAGTAGGTGTTTCAAAGGTCTATTTGGATTTATTCTGTTTGGGGTGCGTTGCCCTTCTTGGATAGTGATATTTATGTCTTTCATGAGGGTTGGGAAGTTTTCGGTCATTATTTCCTCAACTATTCTTTCTGTCCCTTTTCTATTTTCTTCTCCTTCTGGGACACTGGTAATGTGAATATTTGTGCTCTTTGCATTGTCATTAAATTCCCTGAGAATCTGTTGCACTTTTTCCATTCTTTTTTCTTTCTGTTCTCCTATCTTTTCCAGTTCATATATTCTGCCTTTGAAATCACTAATTCTGTCTTCAGGCAATTCATATCTGCTCTTATGTGCCTCTGATGTATTTTTAATCTCATCCATTGTGTCTTTCATTCCCATAAAGACTGTTAGTTTTATTTGCAGTTTTTTCAAATTCTTCTTTATGCCCACACAGTGTCTTCTTAATATCCTTTATCTCTTTAGTCATATTTTCTTTCAATTCTTTGAACTGATTTAGTAGATTTGTGTGATTATCACTGTTTAATTATCTTACATCTTGTATCTCTTAGTATATTTGGTTCATTCCTTCAGCTGGGCCAACTCTTTCTGTTTCAGAGTATGGCTTATAGTTTTTTGCTGATGCTTAGGCATCAGAATATGTTGGTGAATTTACTCTGATGGCCAATATCCCTCTCTTACCTGTTGTTTTTTGTTTGTTTAACAGTTCTTTTTTGATATTTGGTTCAATTTATTCTAAGCCTTTAAAATTTCCCAGCTTAAGTTATCAAAATTGGGCAAGGGACTCACTAATGGAGTACAGATTTTCACCCAGGAGTTAGGATATGGAACCAAAAACAGTTTTTGTCAATGCAATTTCCAGACCAGCCAGTAGTTAGCATGCATCAGTGCACCTTTCCACAGAGGTTTTTCAGTCTTGGCTTTCTTGTGTTCCTGTGTTGAATCTTCAAGCAGAGATTCAAAGAGGGCTCTGCTGGACAAAGTCACTGAAGAAAAACCCCACATCTTCCCCTCCCTTTTCCATTAAAATAGCTGATAGGGAGGAAGATGTCTCTACCCCTCTCAGCCAGCTGTAGTGAGCCAGAAGATTTTTCCTAACTTAATATCTTGGGAGTGGGGAGGGGAGCCCTTCCCAGAACCTGTGGGGTTTGTTAGCTCATGTTTGCTGTTTTAGGTTCTTCATCTCTGTCCCTCACCTTCCTGGTAATTGGGTCTTGGTCTGGTGCCCTCAAAGCAGGTCCCTTGTACAGCTTCTGGCCCTTTCTCCATTTTTTTTTTTTTTTTAGAAAGTTGAGCCCTGCCTGTTAGACTACTGCCATCTTCCATAGTCCTCCTCCTCAGATTCTTGGCATCTGATTTTTTATGTGTTTATTCTGTGGTCAGTTTCTCTCTTTAGCCTCTGACTTTCTTATTAATTGAAATTATACAAAGCACTATCTCTAATCATAATGGAATGAAGCTGGAAATCAACAACAGTTGGAGAGAGGAAAAACTCACAAATAAATGGAGGTTAAGCAAAACCTCTTAAACAATCAGTGGATCAAGGAATAAATTGCAAGAGAAATCAGTAAATATCTTGAGATGAATGAAAATGAGAACACAATATATCAGAAACTATGGGATGCAACAAAGCCAGGGCTGAGGGAAATTTATAGCCTTAAATGCTTACGTTAGGAAAGAAAAAAAGCTAAAATCAAAGACCTAACTGAACACCTGCAGGACTAGAAAAAGAACAGCAAAATAATCCAAAAGTAAGCAGAATGAAAGCAATAACAAAAATTAGAGCAGAAATAAATGAAATTCAGAACACAAAGCAATAAAGAGAATCAACAATACTAAAAGTTGGTTCTTTGTAAAGATCAAGAAAATTGACAAACCCTTAGCTAAACTGACAAAAAAAATGAGAGAAGATGCAAATAAATAAAATCAGAAATGAGAGGGGGGACATTATCACTGATCCTGCAGAAATAAGAGATATCATAAGAGGATACTATTAACAATTGTATGCTAACAAACTAGACAATGTACACAAAATGGAAAAATTCCTAGAAACACATATACAACCTACACTGAACCTAGAAGAAACAGAAGACTTCAGCAAACCAATCATGTAAGAAGATTGAAATAGCAGTCAAAAACCTCCCAAAGATGAAAAGCCCAGGAGCAGATGGCTTCAAAGATGAATTCTATGAATCATTTAAAGAAGAATTTATTTGGAAGGGTAAGAGATAATAAGCCAAAAATATCTTTAAAATGAACAAATTTAAAGGACTCTCACTTCCTGACTTCGAAGCATATTACTTAGCCATATTGGTAAAAAACAGCATGGTAACAGCATAAGAATAGATATGTTGTCAAATGGAACAAAATTTACTGTTCAGAAATAGATCCTCAAATTTTTGGCAAACTGAGTTTTGACAAGGCTGTCAAGCCAACCCAGCTGGGCCAGAACAGCCTATTCAATATATAGTGCTCAGAGAATACAATATATCCTTATCCCAAAGAAAGAAGGAGGACCCCTATCTCATACCTCATACAAAAATCAATTCAAAATGGGTCAAAGACCAAAATATAAAAGCAACAGCCATAAAACTCTTAGGAGAAAATGTAGGATCTTGTGGTAGGCAGTGGTTTCTTAAACTTTACACCCAAAGCATGAGCAATGAAAGAAAAAATAGATAAATGGGGCCCCTGAAACTTAAACACTTTTGTGCATCAAAGGACTTTATCAAGAAGGTGAAGAGACAACTTACTCAATGGGAGAAAATATTTGGAAACCACACATCTGATAAGGATTTGATATCCACGTTATATAGAGATCATACAACTCAATGATAAAAAAACAATTAACCCAATTTAAAAATGTACAAAAGACTTGAATAGACATTTCCTTACAGAGTAAATACAAATGGCCAAAAAGCACATGAAAAAATGTTCAACATCATTAGCTATTAGGAAAATGCAGTTCAAAACTACAATGAAGCATCATTTCACACCTTATAGAATGGCCATTATTTAAAAAAAAAACAAAAACAAAAAAAACCCAACAACCAGAAAACTCCAAGTGCTAGAGAGGATATGGAGAAACAGAACACTACTTCATTGTTGGTGGGAATATAAAATGCTGCAGCCTTATGGAAAACAGTTTGGCAGTTACTCAAAAAACTAAATATAGAACTGCTGTATGATCCAGCCATCCTGTTAATAGGAATATATTCAGAAGAACTGAAAGCAAGGATGTGAACTAACATTTGCACACTGATGTTCATAGCAGCATTATTCACAATTGCTAAAATATGGAAACAACTCAAGTGTCCATCACTTGATGTAGATAAACAAAATGTGGTATATACATACAATGGAATACTATTCATCTGGAAGAAGAAATGAAATTGGGATGCATATGACAACATGGATGAACCCTGAGGACATTATGTTGAGTGAAATAAGCCAGACACAAAAGTACAAATATTGTATGATCTTACTAATATGAACTAAAACAATGAGAAAACTGACAGAGGTAAACTCTAGAGTATAGGTTACTAGGAAATAGAATGTGGGTTGAAAATGGGAGCTGATGCTTAGTATACGTAGAAGTTTAATAAGATTTATTGGAAATGTGTGGAAATGAATAGAGTTGATGGTAATACATCATAGCGATTATAACACAGCTGATTTATAAATTTGATTGTGGCTAAAAGGGTTAGTCTGTGGATATAATATTTTGATTTAAAGGAAACTAGAGAATAATGTAGGGACTGTATAATGGAGATTTCAGTGGTGGATGAAGGTTGTCGTTAATAGTATAAGAATGTTTTTATTTTTAAAAGTATTAAGAATATGGTGATATGATACACAGGAAAATTACAACCAATGTAACTTATGGATCATAGTTAATAGTGATACTATAATATATTTGCAGCAATGGCAAAAAAGATACATCATTTCTAAGGGACAAAAATAGGGGATATGGGATTTGTCCTTGTGGAGTAATGAAAACATTCTAAAATTGACTGAGGTGATGACAGCACAACTCTGTGATGAATATGAGAGCCACTGAATGTACACTTTGAATGGATTGTACAAAGCACAGGACTGTATAACACAATGAATCCTATGGTGGAAGATGGACTGTGGTTAACAGAACAAATATGAGAACATTCTCTCAAGAACTATAACAAGTATATAACACTAATACAAGGTGTCAGTAACCAAGTGAGTCCGTTGTGAAATATACCAAATATAAGATATCGGCTATAGTTAGTAGAAATATTTGACAATGCTTTTTCATAGTTTTTAACAATTCTTTTATCACAATGCAAGGTTTTAGTGGTGGGGTAATGTATGGGAGCCCTTTATGATAATATGTATGTTTGTTTTGTAAGTTAACAACTTTTACTCTACACTTATTATTTATGGATATTCATGCATGAATGATGAACTTCAATAAAAAGTTTAAAAATTCAAAATATGAAAAAATGCCAAAGATAAAGAGATAATCCTGAAAGTAGCAAAAGAAAAGAAATTCATCACATACAAGGGACACTCAATAAGACTAAGTGCTGATTTCTCATCAGAAACTATGGAGATGAGAAGCAGTGGCATGACATATTTGACATACTGAAAGAGAAATCTGCCAGCCAAGAATTCTTTGTCCAGCAAAAGTGTCCTTCTGAAATGAGGGTGAGTTTAAAGTATTCACAGATTAACAGAAACTGATAGTTCATTAACAAGGCCCTTCAAAAAATACTAATGAGAATTCTGCAGGCTGAAGAAAAAGATAGGAAAGAGAGCCATGGAAGGGAGAGTAAAAGTCCAAATCATAAGTAAGGGTAACTAAAAGGGTAAAAAAAAAAAAAAGACAAAAATAAGACATAACAAAAGAAAGTCAAAGGATAAAATGGTTGAATTAAGTACTGTTGTTACAGTAATAGCATTGAATGTTAATGGATTAAGCTCCCCAATCAAAAGACACAGACTGACAGAATGAGTAAAAAAAAATATATGAGCTATCCATGATGTCTACAAGAGACTCACTTTAGACCAAAATATGCAAATAAGTTGAAAATGAAAAGTTGGGAAAAGATATTCATTCAAACAGTAAGTAGGAAAGAGCTGGGGTAGCTATACTAACCTTGGACAAAAAAGACTTTAAAGCAAAACTGGCATAGAGTCTTATGTTATTTTTAAAAATATTTGATCCAATAACATAAATACACTATCAAACTTCCCCTTTAACCATGTTCAAATACATAATTCAGTGGTGTTAATTACATTAATAATGATATGCAACCATCATCACTTTCTAATAACAAAACTTTTCACTCATGTCACAGAAACTCTATTCCCATTAGGCACTAACTTGGCATTCCCTAGGTCTACATTAGCCCCTGGGAGCCTGTATTCTAGTTTCTGACTCTAAGAACTTGCTTATTCTAAAAACAAGAGACAAAGAAGGACTTTACATATTAATAAAAGGAGCAATCCACCGTGGAGAAATAACAATCATAAATATTTATGTACCTAACCAGAGTGACCCAAAATACATGATATACACATTGGCAAAACTGAAGGGAGAAATAGACATATCTACAATAATAGTTGGAGACTTCAATACATCACTGTGATGAATAGATTAGAGCATCTAGACAGAGAATTTATAAGGAAACAGAGAATATAAATTTAACAAATGAATTAGATCAAAGAGATGTATACAGAACACTGCACCCCAAAACCAGCAGAAAATACATTCTTATGAAATGCTTATGGATAATTCTCCAGGACAGACCACATGTCAACTCACAAAAGAGATCTCAATAAATTTTAAAAGATTGAAATTAAATGAAGCACTTTCTCTGACCATAATGTATTGAAGCAGGAAATCAATAGTAGGAGAAGAACTGGAAAATTCACAAATATATGGAGGTTAGACAACACACTCTTAAACAATCAGTGGATCAAAAAAGAAATTGTAAGAGAAATCAGTAATTTATCTAGAGACAAATGGAAACAAGAACATTACATATCAAAACTTCAGTGATTCAGTGAAGGCACTGCTGAAAGAGAAGTTGATAGCCCCAAACACCTGAATTTAAAAAAGAAGAAAGAGTTCTAGAAAAAGGACAGCAAAGTATTCCCAAAGAAAGCAGAAGGAAAAAAATAATAAAGATTAGACAGAAATAAATGAAATTGAGAATTAAAAAATAATAGTCAACAAAATCAAAACTTGGTTCTTTGAGAATATCAATAAAATAGACAAACCCTTAGACCAAAAATGAGAAAGAGAGAGAAGACACAAATAAAATCAGAGGTGAGGTGGCATTACTACTGATTCCACAAAAATAAAAATAATCATAAGAAAGTATGATGAACAATTGTATGCCAACAAATTAGACAATCTAGATGAAATGAACAATTTCCTAGATACACACAAACAACCTACACTGACTCTAGAATAAATAAATATAAGACCTCAACAACTCTACAAATAAAGATATTGAGTTGGTCACCAAAAACCTCCCAACAAAGAAAAACCCAGGAACAGATGGCTTCAAAGATGAATTCTACCAATCATTCCCAGAATTCATACCAATCCTGCTCAAACTCTTTCCCCAAAAATTGAAGAGTAGTGAACACTACCTAACTCATTCTGTGAAGCTAATATGTAATACCAAAGCCAAATAAAAATACCACAAGAAAAGAAAATTAGAGAACAGTTTCTCTAATGAATATAGATGTAAAACTCCTCAACAAAATACTTGCAAATCAAATCCAACAGAAAATTAAAAGAATTATACACCATGATCAAACGGGTTTTATTCCTGATATGCAGGGGCGGTTCAGCTCAAGAAAATAAATTAATGTAATACAGCACATTAAAAAATCAAAGGGAAAAACATATTATCATCTCAACTGATGCAGAAAAGGCATTTGAGAAAATCCAGCATCCTTTCTTGAGAGGAACAACTCAAAATATTGGAATAAAAAGGAACTTTCTCAACACAATAAAGGGCATAAATGAAACACCTACACCTAACACTGTATTTAATGGGGAAAGACAGAAACCTTTCACTCTACGGTCTGGAATAAGACAAGGAGGCCCCCATTGTCACCACTGTTATTCAACATTGTGCTAGAAGTTCTAGCTAGAGCAATTAGGCAAGAAATAAAAGGCATCCAAATCAGAAAGGAAGAAATAAAGCTTTCACAATTTGCAGATGACATGCTCCTACGTTGAGAAAGTCACAAAATATCTACAACAAAGCTTCTAACGCTAATAACTAAATTCAGCAAAGTGATGAGTTACAAGATCAACAGGCAAATATCAGTAGTGTAAGAACACAAATATGAGAGCATTCTCACATAAACTATGACAGATGCTGGATACTTATACACGGTGTTAATAATAGGGTTGTTGTGGTAATTTGAGATTCCCAAAAAGAGAATTTTATGAATCCCCAAAAGAAGATTATGTTTTTAAACATATTTATCTCTGTGGGTATAATACCCCTTGACTGTATTAAATTTGGTTGATGTTCCTTTGATTAAATTACTAGATAATATCCCCTTAGGGCTTTTGTTTGGAACACATCAGTGAGGTGGGACTCAGGTTGAGTCTCCACCCCATTGCTGTGTCTGATATAAATGGATACACAGAGAGAGGCAGACATAGAAAAAGTAACTCACCATTTTTTTATCCTTCCATGAGAGAGGACTAAAGGATGGCTTAAACACAAAGTCCTCAAAAGGCTAGGCCCACAGAGCAGCTCAAGAAGAGATGGTGAGCCCGAAGGGAAAGGCTAAGAACTTGGCCAAGTTTGGCATCCATCTTGCTTTGCCACATGCCGGGACAACAGAATCAACAGTAGCTGACTTTGGTGAGAACATACCTCTTATGGTCCCTCAGTCTGGGTTTTTCACAGCCTTGGAACTTAAGCTTTATCCCAGATAAATCCCTTTTTAAAAACTCAATTCATTTCTGGTACTTTGTATCAGCAGCCCTGTGGCAAACTAAAACAATGGTTTATGAAAAAAATACACTGAATATAAGCTTTGTACCATAGTTAGTAGTAGCATTTTTTTCCAAATTGTACAATTAGTAGTATTCAGTATAATTACACTTTTGCATTCATCACTTCATTTTTAGAGCATTTTCATTATTCTAGTAATAATAATAATAATAATAAACAAAAACCAACCAAACAAAACTAATCACATCTCAATCTCTCTACACTATCCTTACCATACATAGCTGCTAGTCTCTATCCTTCTCTCTAGTTTATTTGTATTTATATTTTATAAAAACTGACTTAGCAATATCAACAATATTTGGATGTTACAGAGGTTTCACTATGTTATACAGTCCGTTGTTACATGTTTCAGCTTTCTTTCTAGTAATATAAATGTACTTAGGCTTTCCTTTTCAACCACTGTCATACCCATATAATAGCTGACCTACTCACAAAAACCATAATGTGCTCTCATAATTTCCATTCATTTCCAGAGGTTTAAAAACAACCTTTTAACCAGTCCTGCACAAATTAACCATCAGCTTTCCATTCTAACCCTCATGGTATTTTCTGGTACCCTATATTCTAATTATTAATTCTATGAGTTTACATAATATATTTAGTTCATAATAGCACAATCATACAGTATTTGTCCTTTTGTGTCTGGTGTGATTGACTCAACTTAATATCTTCCAGGTTCATCTATATTGTCATATGATCTATGACTTCACTTCCTCTTACCACTGCATAATATTCTATCATGTGTATATGTATTAGTCAGCCAAAGGGGTGCTAATGTGAAATACCAAAAATGGGTTGATCTTTACAAAGGATATTTATTTGGGGTAGAAGTCCACAGTTACCAGGCCATAAAGTGTTAAGTTTCTTCTTTCACCACACTCCATTGCCACGTGTTAGAGGAAGACAGCTGCCAGCGTTTGCCAGGGTTCAGGCTTCTGGGGTTCCTCTCTTCCCAGGGCTGCGTTTCTCTCCGGGCTTAGCTCCTGTTTCCTCCACAAGGTCAGCTGTAGCCGATCAGGGGAACGGTTCGCTTTTCTTCTCCTGGGGCCTTCTTTCCAACATCAAAGCTGCTTCTCAAAGACTGCTTCTCTCAAAAGACTGTTTCAACTCCGTTCTTTGCCTTGCCTTTTATATTTGATTCCCCACCCACCAAGGGGTGGGGCTCAATGCCCTAATCATAACCTAATCATTCCCAGATTAACAGATCAGTTTACAAGCATGATCTACTTATATTTTTGGAATTCATAATTACATCAAATTGGCCAACGGTTACAGTATACACCACAATTTGTTTATCCATTCATCAGTTGATGGGCACTTGGTGTGATGGTTAGGCTAATGTGTTAACTTGGCCAGGTAATTGTGCCCAGTTGTTTGGTCAAGCAAGAACTGGGCTAATTGCAATACAAGGGCATTTATGGACTTTAGTCATCAGGGAGTTTACTGCATAGATAGCTGATTACATACACATCAACCAGGAAGATTCCCATCAACTATGAGTGACAATTTATTCGATTAATTGAATGCCTTAAAAGAGGAATTGATTGCAGCATTTAGAAAGAATTTCCCAACTCATTTTTGGACAGCCAATATCTCCTGGAAACTCATCAAGGACTTTCATTCAACTTTCATCAGAGTCCCTGGTTTGCAGCCTGCCTGTGGAACCTGGATTTGTGCAACCCCATGGTCATGTGACAGACTCTTATAAAATCTCATATTATTTACAGATATCTCCTGTTGATTCTGTTTCCCTAGAGAACCCTGACTAATACATCTTGGTACCAAGAGTGGGGTTCTTGAGGAGGAGAATCTTAAACATAGGATTTCTGAGGTGGTTCTGGGAGTTTTGCAATTGGCTGTCTACTCTAATTGGACTCAAGGATACTAATGACTCCATTTCCAATAATGAAGAGGCCACTAACAGTCCATGGCTTCAGTTGGCAATGGAGATAGGCAAAATATCATCACTGGATGCCCCTACTTCCACACTTATAAGAAGCAAGGATATGGGTGAGAAAGTTTACAACACCTTAAAAGAGTTTGTGGAGTCAAAAGGTATAATGATATTGGCGGGCTCCTCCTAGATACTCTGGATACAGGTATAAAAGAAAGAGATAAGCTAAAGACTTCAAATTTGAAACTTAAATGCTGCATGAATGATGTGAAAGTTTCTATGTGTGCTATGAAAGAAAATCTTGTCTCCTGAAGCCACAGGCTTGAGATATCTGAGAACCAAATGAAAACTCTCATTGTAAGAGTAGCAGAGTTACAAAGGAAACTAAAATCTCAACCCCACAGGGTTTCTGCAGTTAGAGTGAAGGCATTGATTGAAAAAGAGTGGAACCCAGAGGATTGGGATGGAGACACATGGGATGATGATAATATTGGTGGGGACAATGGAACCCTAAATTGTGCTGAGACTTTACCAGATAAACCTGCTATGCCCTGTGCTGTGGAGACCACAACTTGTCAACCTTGTATCATCCAGGCTCCAGACTGCCCAGGGAGTCCATACCACCTTCCAGCCCTGAGGTGGGTACCAGCCAAACTGATGCTGTACTGCCCAGCCTCTGGCCTGCCCCAGGGAGTCTGGACCTCCTCCCAGCCCTGAGCAAGGTAGCAGCCAAACTCAAGCATGCACTGCCCCGCCTCCCTCCTGCCCTGAGGAATATGCCTTCCAACCCCTGCCTGAAGAGATTAATCCTGTCTCACCAGAAGAAAATGCAAAGGAATGCTGGAAGTCAGTAGTTTGCAAGGCATTTCTAATCTTTCTCCTACCCACCCCCACCACCCCTCTTGTCTTTGAGACCTATTACTAGACTAATATCACAAGTAGTTCCCAAAGGTGAAATACAAAGTGTGACCCATGAGGAAGTACGTTATACTCGGAAAGAACAACATGGGTTTTCCAACTCATATAGACAGAAATCAGGGGAATATGTGTGGGAATAGATACCAAGGGTATGGGATAATGGTGGAAGGAATATAAAGCTGGATCATGCTGAATTTATTGATATGGGCCCACTAAGCAGAAATTCTGGATTCAATACTGTAGCTCATGGGGTTAGAAAGGGCTCTAACAGTTTGTTCAGGTGGCTGACTGAAACATGGACCAAAAGATGGTCTTACATGTCTGAGGTTCAGATGCCTGATTTGCCCTGGTATACAGTAGAAGAGGGACTTCAAAGGCCAAGGGAGATTGGAATGCTAGAATGGATTTACCATTTAAGATCTGCCCACCCATCTCAGGAATGTCCAGAGGACACACCTTTAACCAGGACTGTGAAGAATAAGTTTGTAAGACTAACTCCATTTTCCCTAAGAGCTCTGTGGTTGTTCTTCTCTGTAGTCCAGATATAATTGTAGGGAGAGCTGTAATGGAATTAGAATCCTTTAACATTATGGGGATGATCAGATCTGGGGTTGTTAAAGGTCAAGTATGGGCAGTTTATCATCAAAGACAAGGTAGGCATGGTTAACACAATGAAAGGCAGATTCAAAGCAGTCCTCAAAATAGTCTGAGTCACATACCGTTATGGCGTTGGCTAATAGATCATGGGGTACCTAGAAGTGAAAAAGATGGGCAGTCTACTAAATTTCTTCTGGATCTGTAAAAGCAGAAGAGTTCTAGATCAAGTGAACAAAACCCTAACTCAAATTACAGATGCAGAAAATCACAGCCCCTTAATTCCCAGACTTGAGACAGTTAACAGACCCAGAGCAACTTGAAAGAGGAAAAAGCCAGGTACCTTTGTGGAAGGATCCTGTTAAACTGCCAAAAATTTATACTGTTAATCTTCCTCCCACCTTTTCCCAAGTAGACCTATGGCCTTTTACCAGAGTAATTGTGCACTGGGGAAAAGGACATGATCAGACATTTCGGGAATTATTAGACACTGCTTCAGAAGTGTCATTAAATCCAGGAGACCTAAAACGTCACTGTGGTCCACCATTCAGAGTGGGGGCTTATGGAGGTCAGGTGATTGATGGAGTTTTAGCTCAGGTCCAACTCACAGTGGGTCCAGTGGGTCCCTGGACCCATTCTGTGGTTATTTCCCCAGTTCCAGAATGCATAATTGGAAAAGACATACTCAGTAACTGGCTGAATACCCACATTGGATCCCTGACTTGTGGAGTGAGGGCTATTATGGTTGGAAAGGCCTAGTGGAAGCCTCTAGAAATGCCCTTACCTAGCAAAATAGAAAAAGCAATACTGCATTCCTGGAGGGAGTGCAGAGATTAGTGCCACCATCAAGGATGTGAAGGATGCAAGGGTGATGATTACCACCACATCCTCATCCAACTCTCTTATTTGGCCTGTGAGAAAAACAGATGGGTCTTGGAGGATGACTAGATTATCATAAACTTAACTAAGTGGTGACTCCAATTGCAGCTGCTGTCCCAGATGTGGTATCATTGCTTGAGCAAATCAACACATCCCCTGGTACCTGGTATGCAGCTGTTGATCTGGAAAATGTTTTTTTCTCAATTGCCATTAACAGGGATCACCACGAACAGTTTGCTTTCAGCTGGCAAGGCCAACAGTAGACCTTCACTGTCCTGCTCAGGGATAAATCAACTCTTCAGCCCTATGTCATAATATTGTCCACAAGGACCTTGATCATCCTCCCACAAAACATCACACTGGTCCATTATATTGATGATATGTGACAGGACCTAATGAGCAAGAAGTAGCAAAGACTCCAGACTTATTGGTAAGGCATTTGTGTGAGAGAAGATGGGAGATAAATCCAACAAAAATACAGGGACCTTCCACATCAGTGAATTTTCTAGGTGTCCAGTGGTGTGGGGCATGTTAATATCCCTTCTAAAGTAAAAGATAAGATGTTGCATCTAGCCCCTCCTAAAACCAAAAACAATGCACAAGCCTTTGGATTTTGGAGACAACACATTCCTCATTTGCATGTGCTACTCCAGCTCATTTACTTAGTGCTCAGCAAAGCTGCTAGTTTTCACTGGGGACCGGAACAAGAGGAGGCTCTGTGACAGGTCCAGGCTGCTATGCAAGCTGTACTACCCTTTGGACCATATGATCCAACAGATAAAATTGTGCTAAAAGTTTCAGTGGCAAATAGAGATGCTTGTCTGTAACATCTGGCAGGGCCCTATAGGAGAATCACAATGCAGAGCCTTAGGATTTTGGAGCAAAACCCTGCCACCCTCTGCAGATAACTACTCTCTTTTGAGAAGCAGCTTTTGGCTTGCTACTGGGCCTTAGTAGAGACTGAACGCTTAACCATGGGTCATCAAGTTACCATGAGACCTGAGTTGCCTATCATGAGCTGTGTATTGTCTGACCCACCAAACCATTAAGTTGGGCATGCACAGCAGCACTCCATAATAAAGTGGTAGTGGTATATACAAGATAGGGTTCGAGCAGGCCCTGAAGGCACAAGTAGGTTACAAGAGGAAGTAGACCAAATGCCCATGGTTACCACCCTTGCCCTGTTACCTTCTCTGCCCCAGCCCACAGCTTTGGCCTCTTGGGTAGTCCCTTACAATCAGTTGACTGAGGAAGATAAAACTTGCACCAGGTTTACAGATGGTTCTGCATGATATGCAGGTATCACCAGAAAGTGAATAGCTGCAGCACTGCAGCCCTTTTCTAGGACATCCCTGAAGGATAGTGATGTGGGCAAATCCTCCCAGTGGGCAGAACTTTGAACAGTGCACCTGGTTGTTCATTTTGCTTGGAAAAGAAATGGCCAGAGGTACATTTGTACACTGATTCATGGGCTGTTGCCAATGGTTTGGCTGGATGGTCAGGGACTTGGAAGGAACACAGTTAGAAAATTGGCGACAAACAGGTCTGGGAAAGATGTATGTGGATAGACCTTTCTGAGTGGGCAAAAAACATGAATATATTTGTGTCTCATGTGAATGCTCACCAAAGGGTGACTTCAGCAGAGGAATATTTGGAAAATCAAGTGGATAAGATGACCCACTTTGTGGCTAATGCTCAGCCTCTTTCCCCAGCCATTTCTGTCATTGCCCCATGGGCTCATGAACAAAGTGACCATGGAGGTAGGAATTGAGGTTATGCATTGGCCCAGCAACATGGACTTCCCCTCACCAAAGCTGACTTGGCTACAGCCACTGCTGAATGCCTAATCTGCTAGCAGCAGAGACCCACACTCAGTCCCTAAAATGGCACCATTCCCTGAGGTGACCAGCCTGGTGGCAGGCTGATTACATTTGACCACTTCCACCATGGAAGGGGCAGTGATTTCTTTTAACTAGAATAGACACATACTCCAGATATGGGCTTGCATTTCCTGTACACAATGCTTCTTCAAAAACTATCATCCATGGAATTACAGAATGTATTATCTACTGCCATGGCACTTCACACAACATTGCTTCTGATCAAGGAACCCATTTCACAGCAAATGATGTGCGGAAATGGGCACATGCCCATGGAATTCACTGATCTTACCATGTTCCCCATCATCCTGAAGCAGCTGGATTGATAAAATGGTGAAATGGCCTTTTGAAGATTCAGTTATGGTGTCAAATAGGTGGCAATACTTTGCAGGGCTGGGGCAATGTTCTCCAGGAGGCTGTATATGTTCTAAATCAGAAACCACTCTATGGTACTATTTCTCCCATAACCAGGGTTTTTAGGTCCAGGAATCAAAGGGTGGAAATGGGAGTGGCACAGCTCACTATCACCCCTAGTGGCCCACTAGGAAAATTTTTGCTTCCTGTCCCTGCAACTTTAAGCTCTGCTGGTCTACAGGACTTAGTCCCAAAAGGCGGATTGCTGCCACCAGGTAACACAACAATGATTCCATTAACCTGGAAGTTAAGACTGCCAGCTGGTCACTTTGGGCTCCTCTTACTTCTGAACCAAGAGACAAAGAAGGGAATTATTGTACTAGTTGGGGTGATTGATCCTGACTATCAAGGGGAAATAGGACTGCATCTACATAATGAGGGTAAAGAAGAGTTTGCCTGGAATACAGGAGATCCTCTAGGGTGTTTCCTAGTTCTGCCATGCCTAATGATTAAAGTCAATGGGAAATTGCAACAACCCAATCCAAGCAAGACTAACAATGGCCCAGAATCTTCAGGAATGAAAGTTTGGGTCACCCTACCAGGCAAAGAACCACAGCCAGCTGAAGTGCTTGCTGAGGGTAACAGGAACATGGAATGGGAAGTGGAAGAAGGTAGTGATAAATGTGAACTTCGTCCACATGACCAGTTACAGAAACGAGGACTGTAATAGTCATGAATCTTTCTTCCTTGTTTCATTATGAGTATGATTGTATATGTACACAAAACTAATTTCTTTATTTTCTTTCCCAACCTTTCCCTTATAATTTGACAAGTTGTATTAGTTTATGTCATAATATTTAAGGATGTCAAGTTTAAGTGTGAATATTACCCAAGGACTTGCACCCTATTCTGTAGGGAATTAATGCGTTTCCAGTTGTATGCAGAAGAGATGAACATTGTTAGGCAGAAATATATATATATATATATATATATATATA
>JAQZBX010040783.1:0-22569 GCA_029593785.1 Cabassous unicinctus | reverse complement strand
CCCCCCCCCCCCCCCCCCGAGAAATAGCCTGTAGTTGAATAATACTCTCAGGGATATCAAAGCAGTGAAGAAACTTTAGTCAGTTGAGAATGGCTCAAAGCTGGTTTGGAAGGGGGAAAAGGAGCCAGAGAAGCAGATGGTATCCCATGCTTTGGGCCAAGGTGCAGGTCAGTGGGACATGGCAGGGATCCAGAAACCTCAGACAGCTGTAGAGAAGGGACTGTGATGGGTGTCAGTTATATAGTCTGTTCCTACTTCTTATGTCTGGTTAGAGAGAAGATAAGGACAGATTCCAAAACTTGTGGAAAGATCCATAGGGGAAAATGAATCTGAAGATCACAGACCTTAGTGCAAGGGGTTAAGGTAGGAGACATTCTCTGAGTCTTGTATCTTGATCTAAAAACTGAATGAACAGTTCCATGTAAAATTAGACCCACTTGGTGGGAAGAATAAAGATAAGGTTTTGGTATAGCAAAGGTGCATCACAGAAGATTTATACATAGTTACAGAGGCTGAGTGAAATGGAGATTCTTGACTATGGGCTCTTGTGAAAAGACATAGGAAGGAACTGTAAGCCTTATTTGCTATAGCTCATACATGGATGGCTCTCAGTACCTGAGAAAGTTATGCATTTCTCTCTTAACTGGGCCTCTCTGAATCTTTACAGATTTTTGTAAGTATGGTTGGTATCCAAAGTGTTAGTGGCAGCCCCTCATTTTCTTTATCTGTGCAGGTGTCCAGGACTAAGCCTCTATGTGTCACCTGCAGTGCCCATCTACAATGCGATTGTTTTTCTCTTTGTGCTGGCCAACTTCAGCATGGCCACTTTCATGGACCCAGGCATTTTCCCTCGAGGTAAGATCTCCCTCTCCTCTCTCGGAAGCTCCTTGCTACCTTTGGAAGATAATGATTTGGGCAAATGTAGTTGATATTGAGCCTCAGGCATCCTGGGATTATGGGGTACTTTTATAAGTCTAATAATGAAAATCTGGTCAGGGTCTTTAAGCAGAGCTACTATAACTTCTAGTAATGTGATTCCTCACTTTGGATCAACTCTTTGAGTTTTAGTTATTTGCTCAGCAGAAATTTATTTAAAACAGATGGGCTGGGTGATATTGTTAGGTACAGCGATATCTAAGATGAATTAGTTGTAACAGTTTGATACAAGCTGTACTGGAGGCATAAATAAGGTTATATGAAAACACAGAAAAAGTGTGCTTATGTTTGCCTAGGTCAACTGGGGAAATGCTGCTAGAGTTAGGTGGGAAAGACTTTACCAAGTAGGGGATAGAAGGGAAGGGCATTCTAGGCAGAGGAAGCAGCATGGACAGAAGCATGTAGACATGAAATGGTGAGCTCAGTGGGGTTGGAGGATATAGTGCATGGTGGGGTCAGAAAGGGAAGGAAATTAACCTGGAGCCAAATTGTGAAGGAAGCTATATGCTAAATTAAATAGATAATACTGTTTCTTTGGGGTAGCAAGTCTTACATTGGGGGATTCAGTTTTCCTTTTAAAAAATAATTCTTGTAAGAATGATTCCTTTTGGGAGGTTATTGTACTAATGCAAACCTGATGAGAACTTGAATTCAAGGCTGGATTTGCAGATATTTCAGAAGTAGATGAAACAGAATTTTTCATGACCAGTTTTTACATTGGGGAGAGTGGGAGAGAAAAGTTGTCTAGGGTGGTTCCAAGGTTCCTAACTTGGGAGGTAAGTTGTATGCTCATTTTTATAAACCAAGATACAAGTTACAGGAATGTAGGACAGGTTTAGAGGGAAAGTAAAGAGAGCCGTTTTAGACATGCTAGATTTGAGACACCTGTGGGTTATCTCAGTACAGTTACGCAGTGTGCAGACTTTGATTTAAGAGTCTTCAGCCATATATTTGAAGCAACAGGAGTAACATTGTCTAGGGAAAGTATATATAGAGAGATTAAGAAAGAACTAAACTCAGACCTGACCAGCACTGACATTTTAATAATGAGCAGAGGAGGAGGGGGTAGCCTTTGAAGAGGGATTGAACAAGAAAGGTTAGGAGGAAGAGAAAATGGAAAAAGTGCGAATTAAAGAAAGGCAAAGTTCATGAAGTAGCTGATGGTTGGCAGTATCAGAAGGTAGAGAGATCCAATAGTATGGAAACTCAAAATTGCCCTTTGTTTTGGTAATTAAGAAATTAGTGATCTTTAGTAAGAGTAGCTTCAATAGTGTATCTATGTATGTCTGAGGGAAATACACAGCTAAAGTACTAAATTGAAATGTTTTGAAGGGCAGTGAATGGGAAATGAGGAAGAAAAGTCAGTGAGTATTAGATTACTCTTTGAAGAAGATAAGCACAGAAGGCAGGAAAAAGGAGATAGAATATTTATGGAAGAAGGGATACAGAAAACTTTACCATGTTTGTAGCATGAGGAGACAGAACCAGAGAGAGCAAAGCTGAAATTGAAGAAAGATTACTGAAGAGTGAAATTCTAGGGGGAGATGTGTTCCAGTGCATGTTGGAGGGGTTACAGTTAAAGAGGTAGGTTGTTTCTGGGGTAGGAGGTGAGCATAAGAACCATCACTGGTGTGGTAAGAGGTGTAAAACAGAGAAGTTGAGGAAGATTGTTCTTGATAATATATTGTTTCTCTCAAATATGAGGTCATCTTGTAAGAGTGAGACAGGTGGGATTGAGACAGCAACTTTGATGAGATGAGATTTTCCTGGAATTCATTGTGTAGGGAAGAACTGTGGGACTGTGATGTCCCATAATTTCTCAAGCTTGCATCACTACTACATTTGTGATTTCTGTTTCAAAGATTAAATTAGGGGAATGAACTTTGAGTCCCTAAAGCAAGAAGGGATGTTTTCATAATGAGCCTCTAATGTCCTTTCATCAGATGTTTTATTGATCTTCTATATGGAGGGCACTATAATGGTCATTTGGGGCAATCTGAATTAAAAAAAAGGTCCTTGCTTAATAAGTAATTCATACTTATTATATAGAAAGTATAAAAAAGACAAATATCACCTATAATTTTATAGCCCAAAGATAACTACTATTATATTGTGATATACTTTCTTCTAGCATTTTGAAGGATTTTAATATGTATTTTATATTTATGTATACCACATATCTATAGTATATATGTGTGTGTATATCATTTTTATGTATATAGTCAAAGTGGGATCTTTCTGTTTGTACAGTTCTTTACCTTGCATGTTTTTCACTTATTTGTATTGTAAGAATTTCCACAGGTAAGAAAACTTGAAAACAAGGTTTGATGGCTACACTTTCACTTATTTAACTTTTCCATCTACAATGTATTTTTTAGATTATTACTAATAAAGTTGCTCACTGTAGATGAGAAGGCAAATAATGTCCTTTAAGTGTTGAAGTGGGATGGTGGGTTTCTAATAGATGAAAATTGGGAGAAAGGGCATTTGGGTGAAGACAATGACTTGAGCAACAAACAATATTGAAATATATATGGGCCCCCTCTCAATCAGAAACAGGCTGGGCATTACCATCCTAAAATCCTCAAGATTGAGGAATGGACAAACATAAGGGGGGAATGCAACTGTGGACTAAAGTAGACATTATTATTCTAGCAATGGAAGAGCTTGTAACAATGATATAAAGGCAGTGGTCACCCGAGGTTCTGAGGCGAGGGAGAGGGAAGAATAGGTGTAACCTGGGGCAGTTTTGGGACATTGGAGTTGTTCTGAATGACATTGCAGTGATGGATACAAGCCATTATACATTTTGTCAAAACCTATAAAAATATGCGGTGCAGAGTGTGAACTATAATGTAAACTACCGACCATGGTTAGTAGAAATGCTTCAGTATGTGTCTATCAATTGTAACAAATGTATCACACTAATGAAAGATGTTGTTGGTGGGGGAAAGTGTGGGAAGGGGAGGAGGTGTGATAGATGGGAATCCCCCTATATTTTTGCTGTATCGTTTATGTAATAAAAAGCATCTTTAAAAATAAAAACAACAACAAAATATATATATGGGAAATTAATAGCATAGGGGAAGAACTTTTGGGCAAGGGGTTTGTGCATATAAAAAGGTTGATGTTACTTCCTCTCTTGGATATATATACTTGGTATATAGTACATTCATATACTCGTAGACATTGAACTGTTTGGCAAACTCTATACATGTACATTGGTAGGTTAATTATCCATTTCTCTTGAAATATATTCATAATCTGTAAGCCAAAGAACATCAGCATACCCATATGAGAGCCACCTCCTCTGAGTCACTTTCTCTTGAACCTCACTTCCCAATGCATAATAAATTGCTTCCTCATCTGAGTGTTCCCATTCATGCTGCATACAGAGCTGATCTTACAGTATTAGTTACTAGTTTCTAGTCTCTCTCACCCATTAGACTTGTGAGTTTCTCGAAGGCAGAGACCATATTTTAAACATCACCCCATCCCTAGTGTCTAGTACAGTCCTGGCATAGTCATTTTTAAATTTTTTCCTCTCTCCAGCTGAGGAAGATGAGGACAAGGAAGATGACTTCCGAGCTCCCCTTTACAAAACAGTGGAGATCAAGGGCATTCAGGTTCGCATGAAATGGTGTGCTACCTGCCGCTTTTACCGTCCTCCTCGATGTTCTCATTGTAGTGTCTGTGACAACTGTGTGGAGGTAAGAACCTTGGATGGGGTAAGTCCTGATGCTTATCCTAAGTTATCTTCTTCCTGCCCATAAATGGAGTTTTGGATCCTGGACCTTCTTGGCTTTGGATGAAATATAGTCCTGGCTAACTACCTGGGCTACATGTTCTAGCTCTGTCAAAAGGGTTAGCAGTGATGAACACATGAAAGGCAGAGCATGAATGTTCTTTTATTATAGGAGAGAAGCTTAGACCCCAAATGGACATAGGCTTTCTCAACACCAAGATTCATAGCTCTGGCCTTCCATCCCCTTGCTCATCTTTTTGGTTATATTTGTCCTCGCTTTGTGTTATCTCTTGCTTCCACTACATCATGCTGTTGCCTTCAAATACTACAGTTCTGTTTCTCTTCCTGCCTGTCCCTCTGCATCCCCTTGTCTTTTATTTTTAGCCCTTTCTTCCAAGCCATTCTTACTTGGCTGGGAGCAGCTCTCTGCTAGATTTTCCTTTCAAGCCTGTTTTCTCATGAATCTTGATGTTTTTGCAAAGCCTCTGACATTTGTTCCTTTTAGAGTTCCTTGGTCACATAGGATAAAGCTTTGCGATCTGGCCATGGCCTTTGACCAACCTTTGGAAAGTTTTCCTACTAGGAGATTGATGGAGCAAGATAAACTGCATGAGCCTGTTTTTTGTTGTTTTAATTTTAAAACTAAATGGTGAACGTAATCCTCAATTACTGAAAGCAAAACTTACATTTGGACTCTTGTTCTTCTTGACAGAAGTGATCTAGTACTGTGGTCCAAGGATGCCTCTCAGTCTGTCTCTTTTTGCCCCTAGGAATTTGATCATCACTGCCCCTGGGTGAACAACTGTATTGGTCGCCGGAACTACCGTTATTTCTTCCTCTTCCTCCTTTCCCTGACAGCCCACATTATGGGTGTGTTTGGCTTTGGCCTCCTTTATGTCCTCTACCACATGGAGGAACTCTCAGGGGTCTGCACGGCTGTCACGTATCCTTCAAGGCCTGTGGGTGGTAGGATTGGAAGGGGAGGGATTAGGGAGTGTGTGGTACTGAGGGTCAAAAGGAAGATGGCTAGCCC
Organism: Cabassous unicinctus; assembly: GCA_029593785.1. Lineage (NCBI taxonomy): Eukaryota > Metazoa > Chordata > Mammalia > Cingulata > Chlamyphoridae > Cabassous > Cabassous unicinctus. The sequence goes on along the minus strand of JAQZBX010040783.1, from coordinate 16,855 downwards.
AGAGGCTGGGGTAGGCGAGATCATATTGCTCTGTCCTCCTTGACTGTTTGGCTTCAGAATGGCAGTGATGTGTGTGGCTGGCTTATTCTTCATCCCTGTAGCTGGCCTCACAGGATTTCATGTGGTGCTGGTGGCTAGGGGACGCACAACCAATGAACAGGTATGGAGAGAAGTGATAGGAGACCCCTGAAGAGCCGGGCATGTGTGTTTTAGCCTTCTGTTTAATGTATAGCATAACACTTCCACAAGTAGACACATAATGAATACTTTTTATGATGATGCAGAGATTAGTGGTGGGGGTGAGATAGTCCAAGTTACTCATGTAAGCCTTAGAACAGAGGGCATTTCTTAGTTAACAAGCATTTACTGAAAGCCTACTATAATACTGGATATTTTAGGTTCTGAGATAAGACCTGGGCCAGCCATCAAGGAGCTTACAGTGCTGCTTAAAGGAAAACAATTATTTTTGTACATTTAATAGATGACTTAATTGCTTACACTTATGTATGTTACCTAATTTTTAATATTCCAAGAGCTATTTATCACCATTTAACAAGCATTTACTGAAAGCCTACTATAATACTGGATACTTTAGGTTCTGAGATAAGACCTGGGCCAGCCATCAAGGATCTTAACAGTGCTGCTTAAAGGAAAACAATTGTTTTTGTACGTTTAATAGCTGACTTAATTGCTTACACTTATGTATGTTACCTAATTTTTAATATTCCAAGAGCTATTTATCACCATTTTGCATAAGAAAACTGATGTTTAGGATCAGAAGCTACCATGATGTAGACTTAGGATTTGAACCGAGGACTCTGACACTAGAGCCCTCAGTCTCAGAATAACAAATATAAACTTGATGGCAGGATTGCATTTCACTCATTTTTGTACCTCCCACATGGTGAATGCACAAGATACTTGTCACTGATTGTTTTGGCCTTTGGAGGTTAAGTTCCCATCATCTGACTGATCTGGTCCTTTTTTCCTCCCTGTAGGTTACGGGTAAATTCCGGGGAGGTGTGAACCCCTTCACCAATGGCTGCTGTAACAATGTCAGCCGTGTACTCTGCAGTTCCCCAGCACCCAGGTACAGCTACCCCTTTGGTCTTGTGTTAACCTTGGTGAAAACTTGTGTCCTCTTTGGGCTTGTTCTGGTATATGGGAGATCTGGTGGGCGACTGCCTTTAGGAAGGGTTCTCTATCTTAGAATAGTAAGTGTCTGCAAGGGAGAGACATGTCTGTCCTTTAGTGGACCCTGTGAGTTCAGTTGATCTTTTTCAGTTATTTTGGTTACTCTCCTTTGAGAGGTGAGGATGAGGTTGACTCCAGAGTGCCTTGAGCTAGGTATCTGCCTAGTCTTGCTGTAGCTCTTCATGGAATCAAAGAAATCAGTTCAGTGCTGACCTTTTCACTAGCCTGATAGGACTGTTTCTTGTATTTGTAAAAATGCTTTACACATAGTAGGCAACCAATAGATATATTAAAATGAATGAATGAATGAATGAATGAAAACCCTCTCACTCTTGACACTCAGGTATTTGGGAAGACCAAAGAAAGAGAAGACAATTGTTATCCGACCTCCCTTCCTTCGACCAGAAGTGTCAGATGGGCAGATAACTGTGAAGATCATGGACAATGGCATCCAGGGAGAGCTGAAGAGAACTAAGGTGAGGAATTTAGGGAGCTAAAGCTAGATAACTTGGGGGCTTTCACCATGGCAAAGGGATGAAAACTTGCTTTTAGTTTACATTCTTATATAGTATTTATCACTTTTTGATTTGTGTTAAAATTAGAAAAAGCATTAGATCGTAAATTCACTGACAGTAGAAATTGAGCCCATTCATTTCAGTGTCTTCATAGGACTAGCAGCTTGCAGATGGTAGGGGCTCAATAGGTAGGTGTTTGTTGAAATGAACAAATGAGTTAAGAGGATTAAACCCTTGTTGCAAACTTTTCTTTATCCAATATTGTCCCCAGACTGTCTCTTGTCCCTTGTTTTCCAATCCCAATTTAGAAATACATAACTGATCCTCCAATACCCCTCTTACACCAATTTAATATTATGAGTTGCCCTAAGGCCCAGTTCTCCAAATCTGAGTTTCCCTCCCACCATTCATCCAGTCTAAGGGAAGCTTAGAGATAACAGAAAGCCAGTCTGCTGATGCTGAGCCTCCACCTCCTCCTAAGCCGGACCTGAGCCGCTACACAGGGCTACGAACACACCTTGGCCTAGCTACTACTGAAGGTAAGCACTGCTGGGTCCTAGAGCTAGAAGGCAGAATTGAGGGGGTTAGTTGTGAGCTGTAGAGAGGACAAACAGGGCTGGGCTGGGATATAACTACTTGTGGTTGAGAATATTCCAACAGGTGGGTAATATGAGTTACTTCATTGGACAGCTGGAAGGGGGGGGTGCCACTTAGCTACTGGGTGAATTGGCCTTTAGTGGGGAAGAGTGTGAGACCAGAGAACACTGTAGGACCTGCTTGGTGCATTCACCCACTCTGAGTTCTGGGCTGGTATGAGCCTTTGGTCTTGATTTCAGCAACATCAAGTTCCCTGTACTTTCCTTTTGCTGGGTATGATCTATTCCTACCTTGTCCTCCCCCTGTAATTTAAGAAACCCTAACCAGGTTAAGAGAACAGCTTTAATGTGCCCCACCCCCGGGCCTTTTTCCCTGCAGATAGCAGCCTCTTGGGCAAGGACAGCCCCCCCACACCTACAATGTACAAGTATCGGCCAGGCTACAGCAGCAGCAGTACATCAGCCGCCATGCCTCATTCCTCCAGCGCCAAGGTACTGAGTAGTCTCCAAGCCAGAGGAGTTGTAACATATGCCAGCTGCTCCAGGGAAAAGGGTGATTGTGGGAAGGAAAAGGCAGGAGGGAAGAGAAGGAAACCAAAGCTGTTTTACTAATTGTTGGCGTTAGTGGAATTGAATCTCCTTGATATTGTGTCCATCAAAAGGAGGGAAAACGTAGCATGATATATAAAAGTACTTATTACATTGTTCCACCTGAGTTCAAAACCCAGTTCTCTGACAATGGGCGAGTTACTTAACTTTTCTTTTTTTTGAAGATTTATTTATTTATTTATCCCCCCCTTGCTGCTTGTGTTTGCTGTGTCCATTTTGCTGTGTGTCTTTTTCTGTCTGCTTATCTCCCCCTTGCTGTGAGGTCTTGCTGCATCAGCCCACCGTGCCGCGTGGGCCGGCCTGCCCTCACAAGGAGGCCCCAGGAAGCGAACCCGGGGCCTCCCATGTGGTAAACGGGAGCTCTATCCATTGAGCCACACCCGCTTCCCGTTACTTAACTTTTCTAAGCCTCGTTTTCTCTATCTTAAAATGAGATATTATATATTCCAACTCTTAGGTTTTCTTTAGGAGTTAAACAAGATAATGCATGTAAAAGTTGTAAGCATATTTCTGGTACATAATAAATACTGTTTCTAACTGACTCTTTGGGCTCTGGGGTCTAGCATCTCTGTCACAAGAGGAGCACTAAGCGTCTTTTACTTTCTTTCTCAGCTGAGTCGTGGGGACAGCTTGAAGGAGCCGACCTCAATTGCAGAGAGTAGCCGCCATCCCAGCTACCGCTCAGAGCCCAGCTTGGAGCCAGAGAGCTTCCGTTCTCCCACCTTTGGCAAAAGCTTCCACTTTGATCCACTCTCTAGTGGCTCACGCTCCTCCAGCCTCAAGTCGGCCCAGGGCACAGGCTTTGAGATGGGTCACTTGCAGTCCATTCGTTCAGAGGGTACAACTTCCACCTCCTATAAGAGCCTGGCCAACCAGACACGCAATGGAAGCCTATCTTATGATAGCCTGCTCACTCCTTCAGACAGCCCTGATTTCGAGTCAGTGCAGACAGGGCCTGAGCCAGACCCACCCTTAGGCTACACCTCTCCCTTCCTGTCAGCCCGGCTGGCCCAGCAACGGGAAGCTGAGAGGCACCCACGTTTGATGCCAACTGGCCCATCACACCGAGAGCCCTCACCAGTCCGGTACGACAACCTGTCGCGCCACATTGTGGCCTCCCTTCAGGAACGAGAGAAGCTGCTGCGCCAGTCACCTCCACTCCCAGGCCACGAAGAAGAACCAGGCTTGGGGGACTCGGGCATTCAGTCAACACCAGGCTCAGGCCATGCTCCTCGTACGAGTTCCTCCTCGGATGATTCGAAGCGATCACCCTTGGGCAAGACTTCAATGGGACGCTCAGCTGCCCCCCGTTTTGGCAAACCGGATGGGCTAAGGGGCCGGGGACTAGGCTCCCCTGAACCAGGCCCAACTGCCCCATACCTGGGCCGATCTATGTCTTACAGCAGCCAAAAAGCCCCACCTGGTGTCTCTGAGACGGAGGAAGTGGCCTTGCAGCCATTACTGACACCCAAGTGAGTATCAGTACCATCTTCGCCCTCAGCAAGCTTAAAATTATCATGCTACCGTGTAGAAGGTGTTGGGCTTCACTTGTGTATTCTGGGACATGTGGGCTGAGGGGTATCCTGCTTTTAGATGCTTTTATTTTTTTCACATCAGCTGCCCTCATGGGCTATTCCTGTGAAGACTGAAGATTAATACTTTTCCCTTAGTCCTGTCTTCCTAAAAAGTACCTATGGGCCCGAGAGTAAATAAGTATATGAGAGAGCTGCTGTTACAGAGTAGTATTAAATAGGGGAGATAGGGAACCAGGTTTAAGTAGGACATAAAATGAAAGAGAATGTTAGGTAAGAAAATATATATGTAGAAAAGTACATCATTTTATTTTCTTAGCTTTTTAACTGTCACTCCCTTTTCTATATTTTGTGTCTTACTTCCTGTCTCTTCTTTTCTCCTCAGAGATGAAGTACAACTCAAGACTGCCTACAGCAAATCCAATGGGCAGCCCAAGAGTATAGGCTCAGCCTCCTCTGGCCCAGGCCAGCCATCTCTCAGTAGTCCCACAAGAGGAGGAGTCAAGAAGGTGTCAGGGGTGGGTGGTACCACCTACGAGATTTCAGTGTGAGCCTTTGGCGCACCTCTACTCCACACCTCTGCGCCTACACCAAAGGGCCCCAGGTGGCCACCTTCCTTCCCTCGAGGAGCTCCCCTCCCCTGCATGGACATTTTTTAAACCACCGATTCCAAGAGGATGAGGAGCTTTTACAAAATGCGATGGGGTTGGGGAGACGGAGAGTTGGGGCCCTGAGACTGGGGCTACAACCCCCTTCCACCTTTTAAGACCTTCCCTTCCTTAACCCCTGGACCAGACTCAGTGGACATTTGTGCAATTGCTCGCCCTGGAGGGAACCAGATCATTTTTAAACCAGAAATAATTTTTTTTATTATTGTTACGGATTCTATTTTTTTCCTCTTCTGCGTTACCAGGTGTGTGTGTACATATATATATATATATATATATATATATACATATATATATATATTATAAATATCAAAGAAATTATATATCTATCCTGGGATGGAAAAAATGAGGGAGGAATCTGCATAAGGAGGGGGATCCTACTCTTCCCATTCCTCAGACCAGCAGGAAAAGGGTAGACATGAGAGTCTTCCTTTTCTCCATGGTTCCCTCTCTTCTGTCCCAGTTAACTAAGGAAATAGCACCCCCCATTGTTGGTGCTAAGTGATCAGGAAAGAAACCTGGAGAGAGGTGAGCCTGGGGACTTGGTCAGAGGAGGGAAGGACTTGGAGAGGAGAGTTTTCTAGGCTCATTGGCACTTAGTTTCCCCAGGAAGGGGGGTTACAGCTCCATGACATTGGTGGCGGTGGTGGGGGGAAGATCAGGAAAAGAGGTTGGCCTAGCTCAAAGAAACAACATTGGATAAATCCCCACTTCTTCAACTAACCCCTTAAAGCCTCCCCCTAGCTCACACAGTTACCATTATTTTTAAATCCAAGGCCGGGAGAGAAAAACAGAAAAAGCAATATTTTCCTCACATGCCAAAAACGGGGGATAGAGAGAAGGAGTGGCAGGCCTAGGCCCCTCCAATTGTCCCTTGGGGGTTACCCCTCAGCCCACCTCAATATGGTGCTGGGTAGAGGGGACCTGAGTTCTAACCTTTAATTAGGGGAGACCCCAGCCTCTAGACAGAGGCCCTTTTATTTTTTATTCTGATTAGCCATTTTAAACCAACAAGGAATAAAAAGAAATCCTGATCCAACCAGCTCCCCCTGACTTGTGTTATTTCGTCTGGTTTAGGAAGGCTGAATGATCTGTGGTGGGAAGGCACCAAAAAGACAAAAACCTCAAAAGCTTCTCTGGTCCAGATCTGTCTTAAGGCAAGAGTATAGTGAAATTAACTGCTTAAAACAGCAGGTCCTGCATTTTACTTGGATGATTTAATCCAGGAACTCCTGAAAAATCTTTTGCAACCACCAAAGCTTCTTGTCATTTCAAAGCTTAGGGAATTCTTGACTTGTGCTAGTTGTTCTTTAATACAGAATTTTGTTTCTGGAAAGTAATTTTGGATATAGCCAAAGGTGAGACAGTGGATGGTGATGGTACAAAAAAGCAGGGTGATTTGGCATGTATGGTAGTACAATTAGGTATCTTAAATTGTCTCTTCTATTTGTAGAAAGTGAAACGCTGTGCCCTAATTTTAAATGAGCATCCTCAAAGACTGTAATACAAATCTCTAGGAAACTGAGCAGATGTTTTATTTTTTCACTAATCTTAAGTATAAATTCTTGCTATGAAATACTGGATTAAAACGGAAACTTTGAGTGGTTTTCCATCCACAATTTAGGAACAACCTTGACTCATAGCAAGAGATTTTAACTGTTCTGTGTCGATTTTAGCTTAGAGTCAGATTTTCTCAGGTGAGTTTTCATTTAATTAGTGTGCTGCAAAAACTAAAGGGATTATTTTACATTTTTGCTAATTTAAGCTGCCTTTTTGTTGCTGTCTTAGAAGTTTAGAAGTGTTTTCATATCAGCCAAGTAATTTCATTGTTTTAGAAATGAGGCAGGTCTAAAGTTCTTATAAAGGTAAGCATTTACCTTTGCTTGCCAGAGCTTCATTTCAAAAGTTCACAGGCTTCTGACCCAAGAACCAACCTTGTTGAAAGACACTGATGATTGTGGGTTCTTTTCTAGATGGCTATTCTATTTCACACAAAATCAACCTAGAACACCAGAACACAGTTAAACCCTAACTGGATCAGCTCTTAAGATGGAGCCTGAAGATCATTCAGGTTCTTAGTCCTTGGGTGACTCTATCCTCAGCATTCTGATTATGAGCAGTGTGTTTCATATCTGCTGGGGAAAGGTATTTGCAAGCTCTGCCTCATCCTGGAGGTAATCACTTTTAGGCCATGTTCTCAATCTCGTTTTGGTTGTTTCCCTGCCTGCTGAAGAGATGTCATGACAAGACCCAAATCTCCACAGATCTTAGCAATGTCTTGGCTTAAACACTGACTTAGAAACAAAACTTACCTCTTAATAGGGAACCACACTTCAGCCAGTTCGGTAAATGCATTTTTTTTTTTTTAAAAGAAAAACTCTTAACAAACTAAATCAAGTCCTAAATCAAACTGTACAAAAGAAGCAAAGAAACCTTCCTGGGAGAAGAAACGTTCATGAGAAAGCCAACTGGGTTGGGCCTTAAGAAAAGCATGGCCCTTTTCTCCTAATGTATTAACCTCAATTGAGTACAGCAGGAGCTGGCTTCTGCCCCAGCTATAGGTGATGCTCCAAAGGCAGTGTCCAGGAGCCTGGGAGGCAGCTTTTTTCAGGTTCAGTACAACAGGAAAAGCCATCCTGGCAGAGTTCAGTGCTCCTGTTAGCGGAGGCTGCTGCTGCTGCTAGCCTGGGAGCTGCCCATACCTGGGTGGTCTGGACTGTGTCGGTTCTGGGGAAGACAAAGAAGGAGGGGTAAGAGAAATAACTATGATCTGGGTGCCTTGACCAGGGCTGTACAGGAAAAAACTGACCTGTCTGGGTTTTCAATCACATGTCCAACCCAAGGCAAAGGGCTTAGACTCTACATAGTACGGGGGTGAGACATGGGGAACCCTGCTGGGCAACAAGCCCCTACCCCCCTACCTTCTTTTTCTTCTTTTCTTTCTTCTTTCTTTTCCTTTCAGGATCCTCTTCTTTTTTCTTTTTTTTCTTCTTGTGATCTGAATCAGATGGTGTTTCTGTAGGAAACATTAGGTGCCTATCACGTGGAGAGCTCAAAATTCCCTACTGCTGTAAACTCTCTACGTGAACATCCTGAATCAGGCACAACTGCTTTTCTCAAATGGCCAGAAAGGATACTGAGGCACTGCTAAGTCTGGTTCCAAGCTCCTTGCCCAAGAGACCTCAGTAATCAGTTTCTTCAGAATTTGGGAATCCAGGGCTCCATAGGAACTTAACTGGGTTTAACTGTGGAAGGTCAAACCAGATTCTGAAGATCAGGTTGTCTGGCTTCTTACCTGGGGGGACAGGATCCTGGGTTCGGCTCTGTTTGTGCTTGTGCTTATTCTTCTTCTTGGGAGGCTGAATATGCATCAGACGACACTGCTCCGGCAACTGAAGGAACCAAAGGAAGGTCCAGGTGAGTAGAGGGAGGAAATCCCTGCTCCCATCATTTGTTCTGCTCAGTAAGTTAAGAAGGAACAGACTTGGACAGAGAAAAACCACCTCCATGCCTTTTAGGTTTCCCCATTTGCCTTCTTCCTCCCCAAGAGGGGACTCACCGGACCAGTGTGGAGGCGGAAGCCAGCCAGCATTGTCCCTGTGATAGGATTAAAAGAGCCACCAAGAATAGGGGGCTTCTCAATGAGGGAGCGGAGGCTGCTGTTATCATGGGAGCCAGGCAGATCAATCATCCCTGGAAGGTCAGGCAGGAAGTTACTTAGCTTCTCCTTCACCTTCTTCCCACAGAATTTATTATAGGCATGTTCCAGGTTGTAGTGTGTAATCAGATTGGTGCTGCCTGTCAGTTCTGTGCTGCCTGGAGGACACAGAGAGAATAATAATAACCAAAAAGAGATTAGTCTGAAGGGAAAAGACATTTTTTTTTAAAGTCATTAACTGAGAGGGACCATGAAGGGAATAACCTGGATAGGGAATTTTTAAAGTGAGAGTTTTAAAATTTTAAGTTCATTTTAAAAGTAAACAATGCAAAAGTAAATAACAATAAACACTAAAAATATTATAACATAGAATGGTAGGCTGGAATGGAAAGGAGAAAAAAGTAGGCAAAAATCCAAAAGGGGCAGAGATGGAAACTGTTCTAACCCAATGAAAGAGAGGCTCATTCTCCTTGGACTAACCAGAATAGCAGCTAACACTTAAATGGCACTTACTCTGTGCTATACACTGCTCTGAGTGCTTTTCATAAAATGTACTAGTGAGAAATTATGTTCTCTGACATGGCCAAGATAACATTACCCCACAGCTCAGTTGCAAGCAAACAGCCAAATGTGGTTCTTGTCAAAGAGCTTCAGTTTTTTCTTTAGCAAGAACACTAATCACCACCTTTACATAGTAAAACAGCCAAAACCTTTTTTCTAGCTACTGGTGCCTAACTTTTGTTACCAACAACTTTATTTTTCCTCAAACCAAGTCCAATGCTTTGTCTAGAAAGAAGAAATGTTTGAATAGAAGTCGGGCCACTAGAATTCTAATCCTGACTGTCCTCTATACCTCAGTTTCCTCTTATATGTAGAATGGTGCAATAGCTATGTTAAGTATACTTCATTGTTTTTCAGGATTCAAATGAAATCACATTGAAAAGTATATATATAAATGCAAGACATTATCAGCACAAATATTACATAGTTAACCTTTTACAAAAAAATATAAACTTGTTAGCTTAATGAAGATCTAGTGGCAAGGGTGGAATATTTACGCTATAACTTCATCTATGGTTATGATGAACATGCAGGGTACAAATGACAAAAGTATCTTGTTTATAATCAGTCACTTGGGAAAACTCAGGCTCCAAACCTCTTGAGTGCAGAGACAATATCTTGTTCATTCATGTACAGTTAGTGCCACTAAATACTCAATAAATACTTATAAATCAATAAGGTTATTTTTCCTCTATACCAAACTTCTCAGAAGAATGGTCTACCATTATGGCAGTAGACTCAGTGCCACAGTACCTCTTTTCACAACTCTGTGGGCATGGTCTCCTGCCATTACCGTATCCTGATTTTTCCCTTTTCTGCCAGCTTTCCTCCTTCCATGTGGTTATGCTCAAATCTCAGAAGTCACTCTAGGCTTTTAAAAAAAATCTCTTTATGTGGTTATCCAACTTCCTCTTTAGACTATCAGTTCATAAAAGTAATTTATAACTCTCTTTTCCCAGTCCTGAATCCTCTCCTGAAAACAAATCTTGCATTTCTAACATACAATTCCATATGGATTCACTTTTTTTTTTTTTTAAACTCCAAATCTTCTCCACCTTACACATGGCTTCTCTATTTCAATCCATAGCACCCACATCCTCTAATCATTAGAAAGCAGTACTCCTCAGTTAAAAAAAATCTCAGTGGGGAGGGGATGTGGCTCAAGCAGTTGGGTGCCTGCCTCTCACATGGGAGGTCCTGGGTGCAGTGCCCGATGCCTCCTAAAAGACGAGCAAGACACAGAGCAGACAGCACAAACAATGAGGGGGGAGGGAGAAATAATGAATAAATAAATCTTAAAAAAAAAAAAAATCTCTATGGTTTCCTGTTACCTTCAGGGAAAAGCTCAAATTTCTTTGACTGGTACTGACAACTAAACACAGCTTACTCCAACTTATCTTTGGGATGTTATCAATCACTACTTGCCTATGCAAAATTTCTGATCCAACCAAATGGGTCTCCATTATCTCCTGAAACAGAAACACTACTCTTACTGTTTCCCTTTTTAGGAAAATTCTTGCCAATTCATCAATATAAACTCTTCAAGGTCCAGCTCAAGTCACATCTCATTGTTACTATCACTTTGGCTAATAAGGAACACATTTTGAAAACCATAGAGTAGTTCCTCAGTATTGTTTGCTATAATATTGTTAGTTGCTGTGTGTGTGAGGCACAACCACAAAGTAAAAAGATTGGCCTTGACAAGAAATATAGTCCATTACTTTATACTTAAACCACATATTTTGCATCTTCAGCTATAAAACTCTTCTTAAAGGAGGCCTGAGCTTATTAATTAATCTCTCCCCTTCCCACATTTGATATTTTCTCAGAACAGATGTTCAATATCTGTCCACTGATTGATACAAATAGGTACAATCAGAATAAGGCAAAAAAAAAAAAAAAAAAGAAACTGCTGGATGTCCACCTCTAAGGTTTAAAAATGCAGACAGCAAAGCCTATCTCAAGGGACTATACTAAATATTAAATGCAATAGCATATAGCATAAGGTACTGCACTGGTATTTGTTATTATTTCCCTCAAATGATGATGTGGCAAGAAGATCTGGGCAGAACTATAAGGCATCTCAGAGACATGTCCATAAAGACTTGATTTTCACCCCTTTAAACCTGTTCCTTTTTGGTCTTCCCAGTCTCAGCACTACCATCCACCCAATTATTCAAGCTAAAAACTTACAAGTCATCCTCAATTCATCTTTTTCTTTCATTCCAATCCATCATTCCTATTAGCTCTACCTATAAAATGTATCTGGCAACCATTCACTTCTCTATTGCTATAGCCCTAGTCTAAACCATCAAACTCTTCCCTGGACTACAAAGCAGTAACTTTTTTTTTAAAGATTATTTATTTATCCCCCCTTTGCTGCTTGTGTTCGCTGTGTCCATTTGCTGTGTGTTTTTTCTGTGTCTGCTTATCTCCCCTTTGTTGCGAGGTCTTGCTGCATCAGCCCACAGCGCTGTGCAGGCCGGCCTGCCCTCACCAGGAGGCCCCAGGAAGCGAACCGGGGCCTCCCATATGGTAAACGGGAGCCCTATCCATTGAGCCACATCCGCTTCCCAAAGCAGTAACTTCTGATTCCCCACTTTCTCTTCTTCACATGGCTGCCTAAGCGATTTAAAAAATAAATTATATCATGTCACTCCCCTGTATTAAAACTTCCAATGGCTTCCCCCTGAACTTAAAATCTTTTATTACCCTACAAAGGTCTCTGCCCACCTCTCCCACCTTTATCTCCTACCACTCTTACCCTTGACCACTTCACTGGGTCTCTGTTCCTCAGCTATTCCAAACCTTTTCTCACATCAGGGATTTTGCTGTCATTCCTTGTATCTAAAATTATCTCCTCTCCCTATACATGCATGGCTGGTTCTTTCTCTAAGCTCATATTCTTAATTCCAATGTTATCTACACGGAGAGGGCTTCTCTGATGCTCTAGCTAAAGTAGTTCCTCCTGCTCCAATCTTCATCATATTTTCTCCTTCTGGCATTAACCATTTTCTGATATCTTGTTTATTGTTTGTCCACCCACTGAAATGTAAACTCCCAAAAGGCAAGAATCTTGTCAGTCTTGTTCACACCTGTAGCCTCAGCATTTAGAAAAGTGCTGGGTGCATAGTAGGTGCTCAGCAAAATAAATCTTTAAATGAAAGAATCTGGTTCCACTCCAAACCCTTCGAACAGCTGAGGAAACGCCGAGGCCCTGAGAAGGAAAGCAACTCATCCCAAACCAACACACACCAAGTTTGTAGCAGACTTGAAACTAAAACCTTAGGTTTCCTAGGATGTTAAATCAGGCCTTTCCAGATCCAAATTCAAACCCTGGACCATTTTTAGGGAGCCATAAACCAGTGTCGGGGACACAGCCCGGATGTGGCGTGCACGATGCATCCCCCTCTCTCCTTCCCATGAATTCAAGCCATCACTTTGGGTGCGGACCCTCCGAGGTCCACAGGCTTTGCGCAACTCGGTCCTGGTCCGCGTTGCCTAGGTCACCAGCTGGCTGACAGGCACGCCCATTACGCCCTCTATTACCTGACTGGCTGGTTTCGGCCAGGCCTAGTACCCACCTGGCAGTTCCCGCATCAGGTAAAAGGGGCCACAACCAGCCGCTGACTTGTCGGCACCGGGAGGGGCCGGGGCCGCGGAGGGGGGTGGGGCCGTGCCGGGTCCTCCGCCCGGAGGAGGCGGAGGTGGGGGTGGAGGCTTCCCCGATCCGAAGCCGATCGCGGTCGGGGGTGGTGGTGGCTCAGCCTGAGCTCCGAACAGCGCGGTGAAATTCTCCATCGTCCCCTCCGCCCCGGCTCTGCCTCGGTTTCTGGCGTTAATGACTTTCATTGGACAATCCCTTCACTGGGTAACGCCCTCCAACTCTACGAACCGTTTATCACTGGATGCCTCAGTCCCCGCCTACCTTCTTCCGGCAACCCCTTCCGTCGCCTTATGAGAGCATTTGGGAAGTGCTATCTTATTACATTCTTCTCTGAGAGCTCCACTGACCACAGCCGCATATCCAATAAAAAGACTTAGATAGAAAGAGCGACAGCCAAATTGGCCAATAGATTCTCAAATCACCTTTTACCTACAGTAGTGTCCAATCAGGATCTACGTCCGGGTTCAGAGGCGGCGCTTCCGGAACTTGGCCCAATGGATGTTCCTATGGGAGTAGAGCCGGGACCAGAGCTACCGACGCCGGTGAGCGGCGGGCGCCGCAAGGGCCGAAAAGATGGCAGTACTCGCACCTTTAATTGCTCTGGTGTATTCGGTGCCGCGACTCTCACGATGGCTGGCCCGGCCTTACTACCTTCTGTCAGCCCTGCTTTCTGCCGCCTTCCTACTCGTGAGGAAGCTGCCGCCAGTCTGCCACGGTCTTCCCACGCAACGCGAAGACGGCAACCCGTGTGACTTTGACTGGGTGAGCCATCCCCGCCTGGGACCCGCGACCTTGACTCTCCCTGCCTAGCGGACACGTCTGGGAGCCCCAGGGTTCATCTTTTTGAGGATATCCGAGGTCCCGAACCTGTAGCGGACTTAAAGACTATTAGAGCGTAGGGCCAGACTGCCGTTGAATCGCAATCTCTACATCTTTTAAAATGGGTAAACAGGGAGGCGTGGTCGGCTCGGGGTCACACATGCGGTTATTGGTCAGTACTCCACAACAGTCCCAGGGTTTTTTGACTTCTGAGTTCAGGGTTCATTCCATCTCACCATTCCTACTCGTCAACAGCCTTACGCTATACACATATGCAACATTTTCCACTTCTCAAAACTCTTTGCTGCCCATTTTGTAAAACCCCCTAAGGAGCTAGTGAGGCTGACAAATAGTAGTATTTTCGTTTTATGATGAAGAAATTGACCTCAGCGTGGTTAGGCAACTAGTCTAAGGTCGTACAGCTAGTGAGTGCCCGGAAATTAAAACCACTCTCTGGCCATGGTACCTGCACACTCGATCAGCTACTTAAACATTTATATATGGAAGTAAACATTTCCAGAATGCACACTGTATATGTCAAGCCTACTGGATCCCGAGTTGCAAAGATGAATAAAATTGTTAGGCCTCTTGTAAAGGAATTGTAAAACAAACAAACATTTTGAAAAATCTATCCCAAGCCCCTTGCTGTGCTTGGGTAGGCATTGAAGGACTGTTCAGAAAAAATGAGTTGAAACCCTGTTCCTGCTGCTATATAGCAGCAAGTGTGTTCTGATGAGGGAGAGTCATCCTGAAGTTTTGTCTTTTTTCCAGCCCTCAAAAGACTTTTTTTTCCTCTTTCCCTTGTTTACTTTTCCAAGTTTCTGCTGCCCTTTCTCAGACAGAATTATTAACTCTAATGTAGCCATACTATTTCAAAAGATCCTACTTTTATCTGCAATTTTATGCCATTTTAATAAAAATTGGACTCAAAAGGGTAAGTAGATATTAATACAAATTTGAATAGTTGTAGAGACCATTTACATAATTATTCTGTATACTGTTATCTAATTAAACTGGAAAGTTTTATGTTTTACTTTTATTCAGTTTTTTCCTTTTTTCTTTTTAAACTACTTAGGGTTAATGGCCAGTTTTCATTTTCCTGGAATATTCATGTTTTTCTGATTTGCCTTGGTGATTGAGAAGTTAGTGTATTAGGGTAAATGACAGGTAAACCTCAAAATTTAAGTGGCTTAACAGAATAAAAGTTTATTTCTATTTTATTAAATAAAGGGAAAGAATCCAGTATTTATTTTGCCTTTCCTGTATATACCGTCTTTAATGATAACCAAATAATTGACAAGGGAAAGGTGATTTTTTATTGAAGAATTTGAGCTAATAAATACAGAAGGAATGCTAGAATTAAAAATCATTTAGCAACCCCTAATGAAATAATCTAGGGAGTGATCATCTGTGGTTGCTAAAACCGTTAGATGAAAAGATTAGTGTCTCCTGAAGTGATGCAGTAAAGGAATACCTAGCATGGCCTCCAATAATATTTTTTTTAATCAAATCAATTTTATTGGTACATATTAATAAAGCATAAAATCCTCCAAAGTATACAGTCAGTGGTATTTGGTATAATCACATAGTTGTGCATGTATCACTTCAGTGATTGTTAGAGCATTTTCATTATTTCAATAATCATAAAAAACAAACAAATAAACAAGAAAAATTCTTCACCTCTCAATCACTCTGTTTCCCCTGCTGTACATACCTGCTATTTCTGGCTATTCTTGCACAAATTTTTTTTTTAAGCAGTTTTATATTCACATACCATATGATCTATCTAAAGTATATAATCAATGGCTTTTAGTATAATCACGATGTTGTGCATTCATCACCACAAAAAATTTTAGAAACATTTCATTACTCCTAAAAGAAAAACTCCACACCCCTTAACATGCCTTCCCCAGTACTACATAACCACTAATCTAATTTCATATTTATAAGTTGATTTATATTTACATTTTATATAAATGAAATCATACAATCTGTTACACAATATATTTAGTTCATAGTAGTGCACTCATACAGTATTTGTCCTTTTGTGTATGGCTTGCTTCACTCCACGTAATATCCTCGAGGTTCATCCATGTTGTCATATGCTTTAAGACTTCATTTCTTCTTACAGCTGCATAATATTCCATCTTTTGACTACACCACAGTTTATTTATCCATTCATCGGTTGATGGACACCTGGGTTGTTTCCAGATTTTGGCAATTGTGAATAATGCCACTGTGAACAACAGTGTGCAGATGTCTCTTCATGTCTCTGTTCTCAGTTCTTCTGGGTATATACCCAGTAGTGGTTTTGCAAGGTCCCGTGGCAAATCTATGTTCAACTTCTTTAGGAACTGCCAAACAGTCCTTCACAGTGGCTGTATCATTCAGCATTCCCACCAACAGTGAATAAGTGTTCTGATCTCTCCACATCCTCTCCAACACTTGTAGTTCTCTATCTTTTTAATAGTGGCCATTCTCATAGGAGTGAAATGATATCTCGTAGCTTTGATTTGCATTTCCCTAATCACTAGTGATATTGAACATTTTTTCATGTGTTTTTTTGCCATTTGTATTTCTTCTTTGAACAGATATCTATTCAAGTCTTTTGCCCATTTTTTAGTCAGGTCATTTATCTTTTTATTGTTGAGTTGTAGCATCTCTTTATATATCATGGATATTGAAGTCTTATTGGATATGTGATTTCCAAATATATTCTATTGAGTAGGCTGCCTTTTCACTCTTTTGACAAAGTCCTTTAAGATGCAAAAGTATTTAATTTTGAGGAGGTCCCTTTTATCTAATTTTTCTTTCATTGTACGTGCTTTGGGTATAAGATCCAAGAAACCACCACCTACCACAAGGTCTTTAAGATGTTTCCCTACATTTTCTTCTAGTAGTTTCATGGTCCTAGCTTTTATATTTAGGTCTTTGATCCATTTTGAGTTGAATTCTTGTATAGGGAATTAGATAGGGCCCCTCTTTCATTCTTTTGGTTATAGATATCCAGTTCTCCCAGCACCATTTGTTGAAGAG
>JAQZBX010040782.1:0-22570 GCA_029593785.1 Cabassous unicinctus | reverse complement strand
GATATTAACATGAAAATGTAATTATCTTGTATGGAATTATCCAAGTTAAACTGTACTGGTGAAAGTTTGTGATACCAATCAATGTGGGGGGTTTCTGCCAGATGCACACAGAAAAGCCAATTATGTGACACTGGAGTTCCTAAGAAGAAAAGTTTATTGCTGAGTGCACACCAAGGAGACCAAAGACCTCCCCATATTGAAGAAATTTACAGTGTTACATAGCATTCAAATAAAGGCAGGCAGGTTCAGGACAATAAAGAGTTTAGAAACAGTCTAATTGCTGAAATTCAATGGAATGTTTAGATGCTTGGTTTACTTAGTTTAAAGTTTAGGTAATTGTGCTTGTCAGGTAGGCCAACTCTGATTAGAATTGCTTAGGAATTTAGGGTGGTGAGTCCTGGGCTGAATCATTTTAATAAACAAGGGGCTACATGCAAGACACCCCACATCAGGGTTGCCAAATATGATAAGATACAAGCAGGGGGAGTGGATGTGCCTCAAGGCGTTGAGCACCCCTCCCCCCATGGGAGGTCCCAGGTTCATTTCCTGGTATCTCCCGAAAAAAGAAAAAGAAAAAAAAAACCATAAGCCAAACAAATGAAAAAACCAACTCAGGGAAACTGATGTGGCTCAGTGGTTGAGTGCTCACTTCCCACATATGAGGTCCTGGGTTCGTTCCCCAGCCCCCAGTACCTCAATAATAATAGTAATAATAAAGATATACGCAGGGACAGTAACAAGTTGTCTCATCCATTTACCCGGTAAGGTCATGCAGTTTCAAAAAGTAGCATCTGCATTAAAGAAACAAGGCATCTGGGTTGCAGTTCAGTGATTTGCAACACATACAGATATCTGCTTCTGGCTATTAAAAGGCTAACTTGCATTAAGATAATAATTCAGTAAACTATCTCACTTATTGGTATTTTCTTATGCTTACATTATAAAATATCAGAAGATTAGCAATTGCTTAAAATACAATCCAGTGAGTCAAAACACATCTGTTAATTTGAAGTTACAATTGGATTAGTAGCTGCAAATGTCAAGTACAAGTGTGCAAGGAGAGGAATGTGATTTGGGGAGATACAGGTTTCCTTTCTTTATATACTTCCTGAGAAACCAAGACCAAAGAAGAAAATCAAGAAATTTAAAGAAATGCCTATCAAAGTCTCCAACACCCATCAGTGTCGTCCATTCCTTAGATGATATCAAGATAGTCTTTACTGGAAAAAGTCAATTAAAGGACTACTTGATTCTAAACAAGCAAAACCATCATACTGTGATCCAACAGTGGATAAAAATATACTTTTACATTTCCCAATGGATAGGCCAGGATTCTTTGTGTTGGTTGAGCCACAGTATCTGCATCAGCAGGCACAGCACATAGAATTCTGGCCTGGAAAAGGGAAGGGGTGAGGCACAAGGCAGGATCCTGGAGACCAGAGAGGTGAGGTGAAGAGAATATAGGAAATAGTCATGGAAAGTAAATGTAAACCCTCAGACACCCCAAAGCTAAACCCCTGTGAATAATCTTGCCCCACACAAGTTGCAGGAGAAAAAAGATTGTAAGAATTGTTGTTAGCATGTCTTGATGGTTGAAATGTTGCTGGATTTTGTTCTTACCTCCATGCTGCCTTGAAACCCCCAGATAAGGTGGCAACTCTCATTCACTCCTTTCACTCTTGAAAGGCAATGTGTCTTCCAAAGTCACTGAGCTGAAGCTGGCATAGGAAGAAGGATGCTTACTCCAGAATCCAAGGCTAAAAAAAATCCATATTCTATAATGCCCGTGGGTTTTCTCCCCATGTCCACACCAGCACTGCCTTGACACTCCCAAGCAATTTTATGTAACAGATGAGTTCGTTTTTCCCTGCCGACAGTGAGTGTAACTGAGAATTGAGTGTGAAGCAGAGGAACATTTTCTAGGGTTTCCTCTGCAACAGAGAGACAGAAGTTTTGCAGCATTGGAGACTTAAACTTGAAGCTATATTTGAAGTGGAGGAAATGCAGTGAAGTTGTAGAGCAAGACAATAATAATGGGAGAATCCCTGAGATGGACTAAAAGAGAAGGGCCAGGTGGTGTCAGTGGTGGGCTTCATGGACTAAATGGAGTTTTTGGCCATGGTCCTTCCTTCCCGGGCTTTTGCATTTATGCAGGACTTCTTTGAAACCTGCAAAGTTATACCCAATTTACAGGTTCTCCTCAACCTTGAAATGCCCCCCTTTGCACCAGAGAGCCAATGGCCCCAACAGAGCAATGCTAAACTACCCAGGATTCTATTCCAGAACCAACACCCAGCACAACTAACTCTGCCCCTCACCTTCCCAACAGTCAGACCAGGAAGGCACAGGAAAAATAAGGAATTTGGTTTTTGAGGACAACTTTATTGAAAGGGAAATCAAAATGTTTACAATCTGCAGGTGAATTCCTGACTGTACCAAGAAAACTTTCCCAGCTCAGGATACAAAAGGTGCGATTTGACCCCGAATCTTCTGCACTAGTGGCTGGCAGTGTCTGTGGCCTGGGCACCCCATCTATGGAATTCCAAACCTGCTACACAATGTGGAAAAAGCCCCTTCCATCATGACCATCTCAATCACAAAGATAGAGTGTCTGGGATTCATAAATCACAAGCCAACCCATTTTTATGATCTTACAAGCATGCTGGGTGAAGGCTATCGTCCCAGGAACAAATTGCATCAGTAGACAGGGCTTGATGATAGTAATCTGAAAATGTAAGCAACTTGGATGGAATTACACATGGCAAAGTATATTGTTGATAGAGTGGATTAGCATTTAAAATGCCAAAAACTAGTAAGCCTATGTAAAGGAGGTGATTTGTTGGGAAACTGACTTGTAGAAAGCTGATTATTGCCACTAATCATGCTGCCAAGACAGGAGCTGAGGCTGACACCAAGCAGAGGAATGATTGGAGAAGGCCTAAGGGATGATTGTGAATATGGATGAAGGGTGGTACAGGGGTACCCCAATTCTTAACTTGGATCTTCATCTTGCAAGTTTCATCCTCAGCTAGCAAATTGCTAAAATGAAAGAACTTAGGACTGTATGTGGACCTTTGTAAGAGCAGACTGTTTGGGTTACATCACAGTTCCATCCCCAGAAAATTCTCTGAAAACGCTATGCAGTCTTTTATCATCTGTGAAATGAGTTGGTTTAACACTCATTTCACAGAGCAGATTTTATTAATAATGCAAGTTAATGTTTATGCAGTGACATGCAGAAAATAATTGGCTTAATTATTGCTGTTATACCGCCAGAACTCCTCCAGGTCCAGGGAGTTTCCTCCCCACCCATTCAGTGTGTACCAACTCCCTGCCTTTATTTCCTAGCCTCTTGCATGGTCTAATTCTGTATCAATGGGGACAGATAAGAGGGATCTTTTTAAAAAGTCTTCAACATATTATATAAAAGTAAATTGACAAACATGTCCTGAGTTCCAAATAATGGTCAGCTTTACCCTATCCAGGCCCCTGATAGGCATCTAACTACAGAGCTCCTTAACTCTCTCTCTCTAGCTCTCTTCTGGCCCTCACAGGCTCTTGGCAGCAAACCCAAATATTCCAATGGCAAACTCTTGGAAGAATTGATGTTACAATAATGCCTCTCCCTCTGGTCAATAGGAGGATCTAAGAAGTTTTGCATTGAAATCATTTGTAAAAATTTCTCTGGCTTCCTCAATAAAAATGTGCCCCTTGGGGGTGGATGTGGCTCAAATGGTTGGGAGTCCGTTTCCTATATGGAGAGACCTGGGTTCAATCCCAGGGACCTCCTGGTAAAATAAAGAAAAATATAGAAGGTGTGTGGGCGCACCATTAGGCCCCAAGAGCAGGTGAGCTGTCTCACCCCACCTAACCATGCAGCAAGATGATGAAGTAACAGGAAAGAGACACAGGGGAGAGCCAAGATGAGCCGCACTGAAAAACCAGGAACTGAGGTGGCGCAGGTGGCAGAACACCTCTCTCCCACATCAGAGATTCCCAGGATTGAATCCCAATGAAGACAGGAGGAGAAGGATGAGAGGAGAGGGCAGGAAACAGACACAGAGAATTGCCCAACAAATGGACACAAAACAGCAAAAACGAGGGGGAGATGTTGTATTAAGATGGATAAAAAAAAGTTAATAAATAAATAAAACTTTTTTTTAAAAAATGCCCCAATGTTAATGCTTTTATATGACAAGTGTCAGGCAGTTTTAGAAGGACAAGAGGTAGGAGTGTGTGCAGTGGGTGTTGGTTCTGGCACAGAATTCTCTGTTGCCTTGCACAGCTGTCCATTGGAGTCTGGATCCATTATTCAAATTGGCTAACACCTGGTGGGCCTCAGAGAGGTCCTGCAGACAAGACTTAACCTGGGAAATGCTCCTGGTAGCCAGGCTGGCCCTTTCCCCCACCCCAAGTTAAACTCTGTGTCCCTCTGTTGCAATCTGGCAGTTTGATGTAATTATGAATTCCAAAAATAGATATTGGATCATGCTTGTAAACTGGTCTGATAATCTGGGCATGATTAAGTTATGATTAGGGCATTAACTGGGCCACATCAGTAGGGTGTTGAGCCCCACCTCTTGGTGGGTGGGGGAATCAAATATAAAAGGCAAGGCAAAGGACAGAGGGAGCAGTTTTGATGTTGGAGTTCTGGTGAGAAGGAGAGAAGGCCCCGGGATAGAGACGAGCCATTCACCTGAGAGTTCACAGCTGGCCCTGTGGAAAGAAGCAAAGCCTAGAGAGCCTCATAGTCTACAGCTGACCTTGTGGAGGAAACAGAGGAGCTAAGCTCAGAAAGAAACGGAGCCCGGAGAAGAGAGGAACCCAAGAAGCCTGAACCCTGGCAAACGTCAGCAGCTGCCTTGCTCCAACATGTAGCAACAGACTTTGGTGAGGGAAGAAACTTATGCTTTACGGCCCAGAAACTGTGGACTTCTACCCCAAATAAATACCCTTTATAAAGACCAACAGATTTCTGGTATTTTGCATCAGCACCCCTTTGGCTGACTAATACACTCTCCTAGCATTTTTTAGCTAGCATGTGTGTGGTTATTTTTTTTAATTTATTGAAGTATATCACTCATACACGAACATACATAAACAATGAGTGTATAGTAATAGTTATGAACTTACAAAACAAACATACATAACATCATACAGGGCTCTCATACCTCACCATACCACCCTATCACAACCTTGCATTGTTGTGAAACATTTTTAACTAATAATTAAAGAGCATCCTAAAATATTACTACTAACCAAAGTATTTTCCCCCAGCCCACCCTATTATTATTAATTTTTTATATCATTTATACATGAACATACATAAACAATAAGTGTATAGTAAAAGCTGTGAACTTACACAGCAAATATTCATAACATCATACAGGGGTCCCATACATCAACCTCCAACAATAGCTTGCATTGTTGTGAGACATTTGTTATAAATTATGAAAGAATATTTTTAAATATGTTTTTATGACAGAAGTTGTAAACTTACAAAACAATCATGCACATGTGCAGAATTCCCAAACAACACCCCTCTATCAACACACATTTTCCATACTCCCCCATTATCAACACAGTACATCTTTGGCATAGATGCAAGAATATTACATTATTACTGTTAACCACAGTCCATAGGTCACTCCAGTTGTATTCTCCCCATGCTTCTCCACATTCCCACCACCCTGCAATAGTGATGTACATTTGCTCTAGCTCACAAAGGACACTCTTGCATCTGTACCATCAACCACAATTCTCATTCACCTCTGGGTTTACTGTGCTATTCAGCCCCTAGATTATTCTCTAGCTTTCTGTCAATTGGCATTTACATCCCTAGACTACCATTTTCAGCCACATCCCATTTATAAACCAGCTGTTACTCACTATAATGTGTTACCATCAACTCTGTACATTTCCACATTTTTACGTTAAAGCTAATTAAAGCTTCTACATACATTAAACATAAGTAGTACATCTCAGACCTCCTCTTATCTCCTTTAAGAATTCACCACCTACCACCAGGTATATTTTCCTACATTTTCTTCTAGAAACTTTATGGTTCTTGCTTTTATATTTAGGTTTTTTATTCATTTTGAATTAATTTTTGTATAAGGTGTGAGATAGGGTCCTCTTTCTTTCTTTGGCTATGGATACGCTGTTTTCTCAGCACCGTTTGTTGAAAGGACTGTTCTGCCTGAGCTGGGTGGGGTTGACAGGCTAGTAAAAAATCACTTGACCATAGATGTGAGGGTCGTTTTTTAACCATCAGTTCAGTTCCATTGGTCTATGTGTCTGTCTTTATGCCAGTACCATGCTGTTTTTACCACTGTAGCTAGGTAATAAGTCCAGAAATGAGAGTCCTCCAACTTCGCTTTTCCTTTTTAAGATGTTTCTGGCTATTAAGGACCCCTTACCCTTCCAAATAAATTTGATAATTATGTTTTCCATTTATTTTAAAAATTGCTGGTGGAATTTTTATTGCATTGAATCTGTATATTAATTTGAGTAGAATCGACATCTTAATGATATTTAGTTTTTCAATCCATGAGCATAGAATGATCTTCCAATTATTTAGGTCTTTTTAAAATTTCTTTTAACAATAAGTTGTATTTTTCTAAATACAAGTGCTTTACATTGTTGGTTAAGTTTATTCCTGAATATTTGGGTTTTATCTGTCATATTTTCTTTTCACCACTCTTTTGACACTTTTAGTAACTTTTATTGATATAATCTTCATTTCTAGACTCTCTTCCAGGCCTCTCTCTCCTGTCTTTTCTTTTCAGGCTGTAGCACACCCTATAGTAATTCCTGCAAAGTAGTTCTCTTGGTTACAAACTCTCTCAGATTCTGTTTATCAGTGAATATTCTAAATTTGCCCTCATATTTGAAAGACAATCTTGCCTGATATAAGATTCTTGGCTGGAAGTTTTTCTCTTGCAGTGTCTTAAATATATCATACTGTTGTCTTCCTGCCTCCATGGTTTCTGGTGAGAAATCAGCACTTAATCTTATAGGGTATCTCTTATACATTATGAATTGCTTTTCTCTTGTGGCTCTCAGAATTCTCTCTTTGTCTTTGGAATTTGACATTCTGATTACTATGTGTCTCGGAGTTGGTCTATTCAGATTTTTTTGGATGGGAGTACATTGTGCTTCTTGGACATGGATATCTATGTCCTTCAATAGGGTTGGGAAATTTTCTACCATTATTTCTTCAAATATTCCTTCTGCCCCTTTTGCCTTCTCTTCTCCTTCTGGGACACCCATGACACGTGTGTTTGTACGTCTCTTGCTGTCCTTTAGTTACCTGAGACCTTGTTTAAGTTTTTCCAATCTTTTCTTCATCTGTTCTTTTGCATGTTCACTTTCAGAGGCCATTTCTTCAAGATCACCAATCCTTTCTTCTGCCTCCTCAAACCTGCTATTATATGATTCCAGTGTATTTTTAATTTTATTCACTGCACCTTTCATTCCCATAAGATCTGCTATTTTTCTATGTATGTTTTCAAATTCTTCTTTGTGTTCATCCAATGTCTTCTTAATATACTGATTTCTTTAGCCATCTCATTTAATTTATTAAGAGAACATCTATGATTAGTTGTCTCAACTCTTTTAAGTCATCTGGAGGTTTATCTTGTTCCTTTAACTGGGCCATATTTTCCTGTTTCTTGGCATGGATTGTAATTTTTTGTTGGTGTATTGGCATCTAGCTTTCTAGAGTATTTATTCTGGGTGCAGTTTTTCTATTTATTTCAGGCTTTCTGCTCTTTCTCCCTTGCTGGTTGTGTAGTAGGAGCCAAGGAAGTAGTTGGTGCTATAAGCTGTGGAGGCTCAAGTTACCCTCAATGCCCCAAGCTATGCAGTGCAGGTCCAAGATGACCACAATTGCCCCAGTAGACTTCTGATTATTCAGTCTGTGCCAGCTAAATGTATCTGCAGTTACCTGGATAAGCTGGTACAGGGCCCACCAGCTTCCTCCCTGCTAGAGGTGGGGCTGAAGCCTAGGCTGCAGTCCAGTCTGGGTGAAAGAAACCAGTCTCTACCATCACTGTGATTTTCAGTCAGCCAGGCTTCCCCTCATGCTGGGAGTGGAGTCAAAATGCTACCAGCCTCCTTCTGACTTGGACAAGCTCAAACTTATCTGTTCTTAGGGTTATACTTTAGCCAGCCAAATTTACTAATCAGTAGCTGAAATCAGTGGCCAAATGTCTTTTCCTCCCTTGTTTTTGGGAAATGGAGCTTCCAATTCCTGCCACAGAATAGCTCCTGGGGTGGCTTGCGCTGCCAAAGTATGATGATCACTGGCCTCCGTGGCAGGGCTTGTAATTTCCCAGAGAGGCTGGTGCAGGTCCCCCCAGCTTCCTCCCTGCCGAGGTGGGCCTGGGGCTTAGGCTAGAGTGGCAATCTGATCTACATGGAAAGAAACCGGTCCCTACCAGCACTGTGATTTTCAGTTAGCCCCGCTTCCCCTCATGTCAGGTGCAGAGTTAAGGTGGCGGCCACCAGCCTCTTTCTGACTTGAACAGGTTCAAACTTTAGCTGTTCTTAAGATTATACTTTAGCCCTATGAATTTACTAATCAGTAGCTGAAGTTGGTACCCAATCGTCTCTTCCTCCCCCATTTGGGGAGGTGGAGCTTCCAATTCCAGCTGCAGAACAGCTCCCGAGGCGGCTTGTGCATCCAGTGGAGGATGGGCCCAGGTCCCTGCGGTGTGGAGGGCTCTACTTATGAATCTTCTCTGCAGATGGGCAGTCGCCTCCTGCCGTTCTTTCAAGGATGTTGCAGGATGCACTTCTGGTCTCCTAGAGCCCCCAAACAAGTGCTCTAGATAGCTCTGGGTGATCACCAACACCCCCGTAGCAGGAGCTGATTCTAGGAGTTCTTTACTCTGCCGCCATCTTGCTGGTTGTCCCTCCTAGCATTTTTACATTGTTCTGCCACATTTTCTCCACTCCAAAGGTACAAAATTAGGCCTCTTATGGACCAAGGCTTCAGTCTGTCCTCAGACCAGGACCAGGGGT
Source organism: Cabassous unicinctus (assembly GCA_029593785.1). NCBI lineage: Eukaryota > Metazoa > Chordata > Mammalia > Cingulata > Chlamyphoridae > Cabassous > Cabassous unicinctus. The sequence goes on along the minus strand of JAQZBX010040782.1, from coordinate 13,543 downwards.
TGCATAGAAGATTGAAGATTCATTGCATACAGAGATGCTAAGACATATTTTGAATTTTAATATATTTAGAATCAGGATGTCTTACACGTGATAAGGTTTATATTCTATGAAATACTGTAGGTCCCAAATTTGTGCAGTTATTTCTATGTCAGATATTCTGTTCCATCAATCTGTTGGTCTAGTCCTTATAGACATTTATATTACTGACTCTATCTTCTTCCAGAACAGTGGACTCAAGTGTATCTCTAAGTACAGGGAGGGGAGAAAATTATGAAAAGAATAACAGGATTAAGACACATCCAAAATACCATGTACAGTTGTGATACACCCCTTATATATTGCCTAAATCCATCATATCTTGGCCTTTTCTAGTTAAAATCACCCCCTTCCCATGTGGAATAACAGCTGCCATGGTCCCAAGAGTATGGCTCCATGCTGATGCTGAGGTAGGTCTAGATTATATTCTGAAGGTTATCAGAAAGGCAGGAACAACACATCTCCATAGCACTGAATGGCATTTCTGCTCTAACTAGCTCAGTCTTAGTGGTTTTCTGGAAATTTAGCACTATCCCAGTGCAGATTTTATTTTGGTCTGGCAACTGGTATTTCACTGGTCCTTCAGAGCCATTCCCCTGAGGATGTTGCAATCTGGATTTCATTTCTTCTTCATTCATAACCCAACACAGTGTGCCCTGGTACTGCAGGGAGGCTGCAATAATTCACAATAAATGATGAAAGTCATTGGTTATTTTTATTTTTTATTTTATGTATAACTGTTTTTACATGACCATAGCATATTTTTGTTTTGCTTTAATTTTTTTTTTCAAGAACGTACCAGGGAATTAACCCAGGACCTCCTACATGGGAAACAGGAGCTCAACTACTTGAGCTGCATCTGCTACCCTGCATGGTTCTTTTTACCACAATGCTTTATGCATCTCTTATTTGGCTGAGTTCCCTGGGAAGAAAATGCAAACATTCCCAAAACCACAGACTAAGACCCTATGAAATTTTTTTGCCCTAGAAATACAGCCTGAGAAGAAGGATTTAAGGACACTTATAGTTAAACTTCCCGCTGGGTATTATTCTTCAGTCAGTTCTTCCTCCCAACCCCAGATACCTTGGCTACTATTATTCAACTTCTTTCACCATTGAGAGGTAACAGGCTTTTGAAAGTCACCAAGTTGGAGCTGGTCTAGGAACCAAGCATGCCCACTTAGAATCTGTGGCCTAACAATGCACATCCTAAAGTTCCACACATCCCATTTCCAGACCAGCATGGCCTTCCTGCGCCAGCACATCCCTCAGGCTCACTTTCCAACTCTGGGAATGAGAGCTGGAGAGGGTCTGTAACAGAAGGAACACTTTCTGAGATTTTGTCTGCCTCTTAGGGAGGTAGAAGCCTTGCACCATAGAAGATCTAAGCATATACATGTTTGTAGAGGGGGAAAGGCAGTGGAGACAGCAGGTCAATGTGGCACGCAAGGAGGGCCCTTGAGATGGACACAGAGGGATGAAGGTCCAGGCCGAACCAGTACCAGTTTCCTGGGCTAAAAAGATTTCTCCTCCTTGGTCCAGGGATCTGGGGATGGATTTTCTTGATGCCCTCCACATGTCAGCCACTTTTGCTTTGGGCCCTTCAACCATTAACCACCTCCTTCCCATTGAACTTCCATCCTCCAGTGCCCAGCAAGGTGAGGCACCTGAGAATTACACTCCAGAATCACCACCCATCACACTCTCCTGCCTCTTGTCCTTCCTCAACAGCCAGACACAGGGGAAGCAAAGGCTTTGGCACTGAGGCATATTTTTATTAAGGAAACAAGAGCAACTTTTACAAAGGATTTTGAAGGCAAAACTTCTAGGATCACATTTCAGCAGAAGGAGAGGTGTTATTGTAACATCAATTCTTCCGAAGAGGATCAGCCAAAAATAAACTGAAATTTCAACTCAAAAATCCTACAGCAGATGAAGCTACTGCCACCCATCCTGTAGGCCACAGGGCATCAAATCCACTGCCAGAAGCATTGGAAACTCGGGTGGTGGCTCCGCACAGCTGAGGCAGGAGAAGAGAGGAGCTCGGGAGGGTTCCTCGCTGCCATTTGTCTCAGGATCCAGGTGTCTGTGCCCTTGGCAGGGCGGGCTCATGTCAGTCCCTGGATGGTGGCTGCTTCTACTGCAGGCCCCTCTGGCTCCCTCTCGGCCTCGGAATCCCAGGCCTGCCGTACACAGCGGAGATAATGCTGCTCCATCACGTCCTTTTTGGAACAGGAGACACAGGTATCTGGGATTCAGATGGGACCAGGGAGTGTGCTTTTATACCCCTCAGGCTGCCTCAGCAGAAGGGAGGAAGCTGGGTGGTGACATTCATTCCAGGAGTCAATTGCATCAGAAGGTGGGGCCTGATGATATTAACCTAAAAATTAAATCATCTTTGATGAAATTTTCCAAAGTTAAACTGTATTAGTGATAGATGGGATTAGTGTTTTAAAGTAAAAAGTATTACTGGGCCTGGTGAGGCAAAGCTGGTTTGTAGGAAACTGATTATTGCTCAAAATCATGCTACTAGTGCTAAAGCAGAGGCTGAAACCCAGGTACCTAACCATTTCTGTGCCCTTGGCACAGCTTGGGGGAATACCTAATGGATGTTGAGTATGTGGGTGAGGGACGGGGCATGGGTATTGCTCAATTCTTTTTTTTAATTTTTTTTATTGAAGTATATCATTCATACATGAACATACATAAGCAATAAGTGTACAGTGAAAGTTGTGAACTTACAAAACAAACATGCATAACATCATGCAGGGCTCCCACACATCACCCCATCACCAATACCTTGCATTGTTGTGAAACATTTATTAGAAACCATGAAAGCATCATCAAAACACTACTACAGTACTAACTGTAGTCCATACCCTACTATTGCACTATTCTTAATTTGAACTTTCACCTTCCCAATTTTGTCTTCTGCTGAAGAATTGCTGGAAAAAAAGAAAGAAAGAAAATACATAACAGAAAAAGTCTTTAGACTGTCTGAAGTTCCAGAAGCAGACTGTTTGAGTTAAAGTGCAGTTCCAGCCATTTTCCCCCTGCCCCCTGAGATGGCTCCCTTGTCTGTTTGCTCGCTTGTTGTCTGCTTGATTCTTCTTTAGGAGGCACCCGGACCGAAGCCGGGACATCCCATATGGGAGGTCAGCGCCCAACTGCCAGAGACACATCCACCATCCCTTTTTAAGTGAGTTGTTCTGACTTAGTTCTCTAAGCACTAGGTCTCATTTTATCATCTCTCCAATGGAAGCCACATTACCTCCACTATCACTAGATAGATGTCATGACAATATGACCGAAAATTCAATGTTTAGACTGTGCATGTCTGAATATAATTTTCTATTATTATTGTCATTATTTTTGATATTATCATGGGTAGAAATATTATTTTTATGAGACCTAGTGTTAAATGGAGTGGGGATTTGATTTGTGTGTATATTCTTTCTGTAAGTGAAATTGTTTTTCTTCTCAAAGATATCTGGTGAAATAGCCATATATATATATATATATATATATATATCTTCATCTGTGTCAAACATTCTGTTGACAAAACATCAGTGGATACAGGTATAGATTTCCTTCATCAGATATTTATTTTTACCGTAATAAATTCTGATTATTCTCAACATTTAGCAAGCCCCCTTTTCATGTCCTATTGTCATATGGCAGGTGCTATCACTGGAAACACACACAAAGATGAGCCTTCCTTGAAAGCCATGGCTTTGTTTTTCTTTGCTTGAGATAAGAGGGAAAACAACAGTAACAAAACAAACGAAAAATAATGCAAAAAATATAATTAACAATTAAACCATTTGCAGTCAAAATTAACTATATATATAATTTATTTTTAGCACTCTCAATGCTCAGAAGTATATTCATTTTGATGAATCATCATTTCGGTGATTTTTATGGTTACCCTCCCAGTGGCCAGCACAGTGCTTGTTACATGGTGAACATGCAGCCACTGCTTGTTGAATGGAAGAATTTATTCAAAGAGTTATTAAAATGTGGACATTTGTTGAATGTATTGGAACAGCATTCCATTAAGTTGAAGATAATGTTTTTGAATTGCCTTTGTATCATGCTTTTGGGTCTTTGGTGTGAGTCTTACTGGTTTGTTTTGTTTTGTTTTTGAGAAAAAAATAACACAAACGAAAAAATTTGAAACTTTTCCACGAGTGTTGTTTTCTGGGATAGCATTACTGTAAATTTTCTTTTTCATTTTGAAATATATATACAGAAAAGACCTACTATAAAACAGCTTTACTGAGGTATAAATTACATTAGTATTACTCTCTTAAAAATCATACAGGAAAAAAAAACAAAGAGACTACCTATCCCCACACTATGTATATAAGAAACTCATTTCTGTGGATAGTTTTCTATGTGAAAGTATATGGTCTTCTATAAATATTGTTTCTAACACAATTTTACATTTGTAAATTCATTTATAATGTGAACTAGAGCAAAGTTCTTTTTTTCACAAGAAAGTGCACTTCATGCTGCAAATCATGTGAAATAAACTTTTTAATGGTAAATACAATACACATATATATATAGTTTGTACATGTATCTATTTGTATCTACAAAAAAACACTACTCTAAACACACTGTTGGACACCCACAAGTTTTGATTGGCATGTTTAAGCCTATCTTGGACAAGTTTTGTTAGGTTCTACTTTTATTTTAAATTTTTATTATGGAAAAGCTCAAATTTATACATCAATAGAGAAAATAGTTTGATAAACCCTAATGTATCCATCACCCAGCCTTTAACATTTATCAACATTTGGCAATCTTGTTTCATCTATACTTCCCAATTTTTTTGGTAGACTCTTTGAAAGCATATCCCAGACCTTTATACTTTCTTCCTGTCATTGCCACAGCATTTATCTATAATGCCTTGCATTTTAAACAATAATTCTTTAATAGCATCTAATAATCACTGTGTTTAAATTTCTTCTTACTTGTCTTACAAATGCCTCTTTATAGTTGATTTCTGTAAATCAACATTCAAAGGAGGGTTACCTTGTATATGTTTGATATGCCTCGTAAAACTCATGATTTTTAATAATTTTCCATCTCAAACTTTTCTTGCCTTTTATTTGGTAAAAAACAAACAAACAAACAAACAAAAAAACCAGGTAATACCCCCTGTAGAAGTTTCCACTTTCTGGATTTGGCTGATTACTCACTGTGTTGTTCTTTTATTTTCATGGCTCTTATAAATTGTTAGATGTAGGGGTCTAATTAGTTTTAGGATGAAAGTTTTTATGCCTATTAATGCCCTTTATTTTAAGAAAGAGGCATTAAGCACATTCTTTTTGTGGGTCATTTGGATTAAACCCTCTCTGAGAGTAGGGATGAATTTTTATATTTCTTTTGACCCTCCAAATAAGCATAGTACAATGGCAAACCCATAGTAAGCATGCAGATATTTGACAGAACTTGTAACAAACCTAACATATGGTACATACTTAAGATAAAATAAAAATCTCCATTTAGAAATCATATACTCATTTCTCTCTTTATGTTCTTATAGCATCCCTGTCCCAATGCCTTGACAAGTTCTTATCACACTTAATTTTATTTTATTTTATTTTTTTTTAAGGATTTATTTATTTATTTATTTATCCCCTCCTTGCTGCTTGTGTTTTACTGTGTCCATTCGCTGTGTGTTTCTTCTGTGTCTGCTTATCTCCGCCTTGCTGTGAGGTCCTGCTGCATCAGCCCACCGTGCCGCGCGGGCTGGCCTGCTCTCACAAGGAGGCCCCTGGAAGCGAACCCGGGGCCTCCCGCATGGTAAACGGGGGCTCTATTGATTGAGCCACACCTGCTTCCTGCTGTGAGGTCTTGCTGCATCAGCCTCCCGCACTGCGCTGGCCGGCAGGCCTGCCCTCACAAGGAGGCCCCGGTAAGCGAACCTGGAGCCTCCCATATGGTAAACGGGAGCTCTATCCATTGAGCCACACCCGCTTCCCACACACTTAATTTTAATTGCCTATTTGGATTAGGCCTCCACTGTTTGTTCCATGAACTAAACAATATGCTACAACTTATAAAATATAAAAGGTAAAATGAACAAAAAATATTTAAAGATGGAAGAGGCTGTCTGACAAAATTTTGACATTTCATCAATTCAAGGATGTTTTCATCATTTATCTAGGAATGCAACTCAATATTACATTTACTTTATGTTGGGATAGCTATCACTTCAGGAGAGAGTCTATACAGAAATCTCACCAAATTATTAATTTTTTAAAAGAAAAATATTTTTCATAGTTAACTTTTCATATATGAAGAAAAGTAACATGAGACAATAAGTGCATAGATTGTAGCCTCAGGTTTGGTTAAATAATGACTGCTTTGAACAATTACTAAAATCTTTTTTCAGAGAAAATCTTCATACTACTGTTTCTCCAGATAATGGACTGAACAGAGTCATAAATTTGACCATCTCAAAACATCATATATCTACTAAATTGGATGCTGCAAAATAGCTTATTTCCTCTAAAAGTTCAGTAAATTATTCCAAGCAGAACAAGAAAATATTAAAAACCTCTAGTATTCATTCTAAGAATTAGGTACTTTTCTTTGATTTCTTCTTCTCTGATTCTTCCTTTTCCTTTTCTGTTTCAGTTAATTTTAATTCAATATCTTCAGCACTAAACATATTCAAAGATTGATTTCCTTTTATTATAGCAAGTTCAATGTTTTTTTCTACAACACTGGACAACTTATAGCAAAGCTGTTATTGCTAATTTGATAGCTTTATCATCATTTACTATACATCATTTGTTTAATAGACTGCTCTGGCCCAACTGGGTGGATTTGACAGCCTTGTCAAAAATCACTTGACTGTAGATGCTCTGCCTGCAGGCTGTTCAACCTTCCTGCGGATCAGGAGCTCAATACATACTCCCACAATAAACATCATCTATGGGATCACCTCTGTGTCCTTCTCCAAGAGCAAGGAAATGCTCCTCACCAGGGGTGAGGACATCAGCTACAATGTTGGAACACCCTCAAAACAGACAGGGCAGGTGTCCAGGCTGCTTATGACAATCCCGTCAGCTGCCTGGGCCTGAGCAGCGACGGGGCCCTGGGACAGCTACCTCAGGATCTGGAACTGATGCCGACAGACGGTCTTCGTGGCGACGAGAAGACCATTCTAAACCTTGGAGAGCTACGTGGGCTGGTATCCAGTCCAGCCACTCTATCGTGGACAACCCACACCCCTCAGAACTGCAAAAGTGCAGGATCTTCTTTTCTTTCACTTATTGCTGAACAAGAGCACAATTCCCATTATGAGAATTGTGATGAATTTATGGCTGTAAACGAAAATTTGCATTCCTTTTGGGACCATTGACCTTGTTTTCTTTTTTGTCTTGAATGAATTTTAAAAACAAATTCTGTAATAAAATTTTTATTTTAGTATAAAATAAAGGTTTAAAAAAATCTATTTCTGAGTTCTCAAAATCAGCTCCATTGGTTAATCTGTCTACCTTTATGCCAGTACTATGCTGCTTTTTAAAAAAAAAAAATTTTAAAAGATGCTTAGATTACATAAATGTTACACAAAAATTACAGGGATTCCCATGTTCCCCACCTCCCAGACCTCCCACAACCTCCCACATAAACATCTTTCATTAGTGTGGCACATCACCCGCAATGGATATACACATCCTGGGGCTTTGCCACTAAGCGTGGACCATAGTTCACATTGTAGATCACACTCTCTCCCACACAGTTCTACATGTTATATGCTGATGTAAAATGGCCTATATCTGTCGTTGTAATGTGACTCAGGATAATTCCCAAGTCCTGAAAAAGCCCCTGTATTACAACTGCTTTTCCCTTCCCTGCCCCAAAAGTGACCAGTGGCCACTGGCTCCACCTCACTGTTGTAATTTCTTCCATTGCTTGAATCACAATATGTCTACAACAGAATACCAGTAAGTCCACTCTAGTCCAATCGCTCTTCCCCCAATCCTGAGGAGTTTGGGATGGTGATGTCCACTCCACCTCCAAATGAGAGGGGGCTTATATCCCATGGATAAGATGAATGGGATTATCCTGCCTGCAGCTGCAGACTCTCTCCATTCCCTGGGATGGCTGTTGCCCATCATCATCTCCCTGCCAGGTGTCTTGGGTGAGTCCATTGAGCTGTAGAGTAGGAGTTGCAGCTCCACCAAAATCCAGGCTCAGCTGGCACATATGCAGGCCAGAGGCTCCAGTCTCTGGAAATACACCTACAAACTCCAGCACCACATATAGGTTTGAATAGAAGGGACTGATGGACCATGTGCAGGGAGGACTTATTTGAGTCCAACTCTGTCACTTTCAGGAGCACAGATTCCAAAGTAGAGCCCGCTGATAAGGCATCAATCTCCGGAGGTATCCCCCCTTATATAGGACCTGGGTGTCCCCAAAACCCTCAGGAGACCTTCTATTTTGGATGATATCCCGTTTGGTGTTCTATGAGATCCTACTGAGGTGTGCATAAGTGTTACCTCTGGGATGACCTCCCGACTCACTTTGAAGTCACATAGCCATATGAACTCATTTGTCTCTCAATAAATGAAATAACACTGAATTCCCAGCCTGGAGAGCTCTGCCACATTCTCCAAGGGAGCAGCAACAGTCCCCCAAGACACTTAGGCAGTGTCTGGCTAAGGAGGATGGTCCACGGATGGGTTCTTGTTATTGATGACTAGCCTTATGAGTAATTGAAACTTAGCCTATTGTTATGGGGTGCCTAAGGGTTGCCTCCTTGTTACTCAAATGTGGCCCCTCTCTAAGCCAAACTCAGCATATGAATGCATTACCTTCCCCCCAGCATGGGACATGACTCCCGGGGATGAGCCTCCCTGGCAACGAGAGATTACTACCAAGTGCCAAGAGGCAATACGACTGGAAAAAGACCTTGAATAAAAGGGGTAAAGGTAAAGCCTATGCTGCTTTTACCACTGTAGCTAAGGAATATGCTTTAATGTCAGGAAGGGAGAGTCTTCCAATTTAGTTCTTCTTTTTTAAGACATTCTTGGCTATTCGGGGTCCCTTAACCTTCCAAATAAATTTGATAATTGGCTTTTCCATTTCTCCAAAAATGCTGTTTAGATTTTTATTTGGATTGCATTGAATCTGTAAATCAGTTTGGGTAGTATATTAGTCAGCCAAAGGGGTGCTGATGCAAAATATAAGAAATCTGTTGGCTTTTCTAAAAGGTATTTATTTGGGGTAGAAGATAACAGTTACCAGGCCATAAAGTGTCAATTACTTCCCTCACCAAAGTCTATTGCCACATGTTGGAGCAAATGGCTGCTGACAGCTGTGAGGATTCAGGCTTCCTGGCTCCCTCTCTTCCCAGGGCTTGCTTCTCTCTGGCCTCAGTTCCTCTGCTGTCTCCAAAAGTCCAGCTGTAGACTATTAGGCAAATGGCTTGTTTCTTTTCCTGGGGCCTTTTCTCTTTCCTCACCACCAAGTTCCTCTCTGTGCTTACTTCCCTGGCTCCAGCTCAAAAACTCCAACCTCCCTTCTATACGGAGGGGTTTTTCTGTGAGTCCCCACCCACCATGAGCACTTGAGAAGAATGTAGATTCTGCTTTTTGAGGGTGTAATGCTCTATAAATGTCTGTTAGTTCTAGGTCATTTATAATTTTATTCAAGCTCTCTGTTTCCTTATTTATTCTCTGTCTGGATATTGTATCCAATGATAAGAGTGGTGTTTTGAAGTCTCAAACTATTGTTGTAGAGGCATTTATTTCTCCCTTCAGTTTTGCCAGTGTGTGTCTCATACATCTTGGTGCACACAGGTTAGGTACATAAATATAGTTATTTCTTCATGGTGAATTGTACCTTTATTAATATATAATGAACTTCTTAATCTCTTAAAACAGTTTTGCATTTAAAATCTATTTTGTCCAATATGAGTATTGGCATTCCAGATCTTTTTTGGTTACTATTTCCATAGATATCTTTTTCTAACCTGTTGCTTTCAACCTGGAGGTGTCCTTATGTCTGAGGTGAGTCTCTTGTAAACAACATATAGTTGGCTCATATTTTTTATCCATTCTGTCAGTCTGTTTCTTTTGATTGTGGAAGTCAATCTGTTAACATTCAGTGTTATTACTGTAAAGTAATTACTTTGTCCATTTTATCTTGTTGTTTTCTATTGTCATATCTTACTATTGTCTGTTTTTTACCACTTAATTTACCCTTCCTAATAATCTGCATTTTTATATTCTTCTCCAAACCCCTTGCCCTTGTCTTTTCTTTTCAGGCTGCAGCACCCCCTTTAGTATCTCTTGTAATTCTGGTCTTTTCATAACATACTCTCTCAGTTTTTCTTTTCTGTAAAAAAAGAAAAGTTTTTCTTTTCTTCACCCTCAGTTTTGAAGGACAGTTTTTGTGCATACATAATTCTTGGCTGGCAGTTTTTCTCTCTCAGTAACTTAAATACATTATACCACTTTCTTCTCATTTCCATACTTTCTGATAAGAGTTCAGGACTTAATCTTATTGAGGTTCCCTTGTATGTGATGCTTTGTATTTCTCTTGCTGCATTCAAAACCTCTTTTTATCTCTGATATTTGTCATTCTGAATAGTAGGTTTATCAGAGTAGCTCTATTTGGATTTATTCTATTTGAGATGCATTGTCCTTCTTGAATATTGATATTATGCCTTTCACAAGATTTGGGAAGGTTTTGGTCATTATTTCCTCAAATATTCTTTTTGTCCCCTTTCCATTCTCTTCTCCTTCTGGGATGCCGATAACACATATGGTTGCATAATTTATATTGTCATTCAATTCCTTGTGACCTTGTTCCATTTTTAAAATTCTTTTCTCTCTCTCTCTTCTATAACTTTCTGTTCCTCAATTCAGTCATTTCTTTGGCCCACCATCAGCACATTTATAAAGCAAGGAATCAGATGCGACTGGTACTCTAGGGGTGGCTTAGTGCATTTTCCATTAAAATGGGTGATGATGGCTTCACACTTCTCTGTGGAGTCCATCCTTGCATAGCCAACCCCTCTGCTGAACCTAATGATAATGATAATACCGAGAGGTGCTATTTTAATGTCACCGTTTGTTCCAAGCCATCAGGGCAGGATGATATCAGCTGGAACGTTGGGGCTCGGGGAGTTCCGGGGCATCCGGAACCAGAGGAGGTGTCGGGGCCGGGCGCGTGGTCCAGCAGGTGTTGGATCCACTGCCAGCAGCTGTGGGGGGTCGGGGCTTGGCTTTCCACAGTGGCAGCAGGGCGAACGCTCCGCTAGGTCCCTACCACCTTCAGCGCCCTTGGGCTCCAGCTTCCAATCCAGTGAGTGGTGCGAGGAGGCCAAGAGGGACTGGCAGGGCTGGCACTTGCCTGGCCCTTGGGTGTCCCTCGCCTCTCTGGGAGTGGCTGTGGGCAGGAGTGTCTGTGTTTCGCCTCAAAGTGCTCTTGGCTCTATTCCCTGTGGTGGGCTCTTAGCTGGCAGAAATTCGCAGTAGACCCAAAGTCCTTGCCAGGGAAAGCCGTGACGGCAGTCCCAAGAGAGCTCTTCCAGCTCTGGATAGCATAGGAGTAGATCCAAGCCAGAAACTTCTGTGCTCAAGGCTGAGCACATCGGGGTCACTGGCCTGTGTTCTGCGGGATCACAAGCCTGCTGCACGAGGTGGGCAGAAGGCCTTTCCATCCCCATCTTCTCAGACAGGGAGGCACAGAGTATCTGGGATTCAGAAGTCAACCATCAGGGCCTTCTGAACCTCTCACCTGGGACCTGGGTGGGACCATGCATCCTAAGAACCAATTGCATCCCAAGGCCACCAGTGAGGGGAACCTGAATATTGAATCATCTTGGAATTTGACCAGACATCAGATTGGCGGCTGCATATCCTGAGTCCCCCTGGGCCCCGGGAAGGCAGGATTTTGGAAGGGACCCAAGTTCTTTGGACTGAGAGGAAAAAGGCCAAGCTAGGCAGTTTCAGAAATGGCTTTCCTGAGGCCTACCTATGGATGCTGTGAGCCTGGAGAAGACCTCCCTGTGTGGGGGGGCTTGGCATCGTGACTGTCCTGCAGCCAAGAAAAGACAGGATTCAGAGAAGGGGCTGAGCACTCACTACTTAGACTCCTTTGTGAAAATGACACCCTGGCCTCGCCTGTGCACAATTGCCTCCCCTTCACTGCCTCTGCCCACTCCCTTGGTTTGATGAAGGAAGAGGCCTGTTACAAGCTGCTGGGCCCCCTGGTCCACCAAGCGGGTTTCTTCCAGCCATTGACGGCAGGGAATTTACACCGAGTCCCAGACCAGAAAATGTGAAGCCCACAGCACTAGTGGAAGCATAGAAACCCTCACAGGGCAGGGAGCTATTTGAGGAAGGGAATAAGGTGATCCAGGTGCACAATATGAGACACTGACATGAAATCACTGGGGGAAATAATTCACCCAGCCCAGTCAAGAGGCATTTATTTGATTTGCTTTATACTAAGTATCTTTGGATTGCAGTTGAGGGTACACTTTTCTATAGATCAAGAGCTTGACCTTCATAGGGCCATTTAAAAGCCCATGTAAGGATCCAAATGAACTTACAATGCACACTACCACACCCCAAAACTTTCCATCCTGCCAGAGTATCAGAAACACATGTGCAGGCATAGAAACACACACACTCACAGTCACACAGAATCGCTGACTGACACACAAATACAATGGCCCCCAAGGGGAGAGTGGTTATGGCCAAGCCATACAAATGGGAAAATATCCAAGTGAGCACATTGGAAAGGTAGAACTCCCAGCACCCAATGGAGGATATGCAGTCACTGTGTGAAGTAGAGAAATCCCATTCTCTGGCTACCGCGTGTTAATTGTAAAACACCTAAGGAACTTAGTGTGGGGTTAGTATGTTTCTACTTCTAATCTGCATGGATAAAAGGGGCCGGAGATAGTACAGGTCTAGTGTAGCTTCTGATATACTGAGGACCACATGTGAGTTGCCATTCAAACTGTAATGCCGGAGAAGGTTATGCCAGATGCTCTTCATGACAGATTGAAACCTTCCCTGCCTGGTCTAAGTCAGTACCAAAAAACAACCACGCCCCACCCCCATCCCAGGCATATAAATGCTAACTGGGATGAATAAGGAGCCCAGGGGAAGTTTGCCTTTGCTTCCTAGTGGGATTTGGGCCAGATTGACAGCCAGAAAAGTAGGCTGGCTGGCAGGACATTTTGGATTCCGGCAAAGCTGGAAAGGAAGTGCCCAATGTATTCACCATTGTTCCAGGGATTTGTGGCAAGGGGTTTCAGAGTGGACTGTCTGTCTGTGAGTGGATTCCAGGGATATTCCTTTCAAATCCCCAAAGGGAACATTCACTAACCTTGAAGACACTCCCTGAAAATGTTGAGGGTGATATGACATGAGGGCAGCCAGAGGAGTCAAGGGTGAGCTAGCTTCCTTCCTTCCTTCCTTCCTTCCTTCCTTCCTTCCTTCCTTCCTTCCTTCCTTCCTTC
>JAQZBX010040781.1:0-22567 GCA_029593785.1 Cabassous unicinctus | reverse complement strand
GCTCTTGTCACTTCCCTGCATAAAATATACTGCCACCCTGCAGGACTCCTGCATACAATAAAGTGCCACCCTGAAGGAACATGTGAGAGCCTGTAGCTCATTCAAATCAACACAGTACCTGAAAGAACCAAAACTCAACTCCCTGGGTGGAGTAGAAACAGGATTTAATATGAAATTCAAGTATAGGATTTGCTATTTACAAACAATAAATATTACCACTACACAATAGGTAATTTTTTGTTTTTTTTTGATACAAGAAATTCAATAATTCTCTCATCCCCTCAAATATATCATTCAACATACCCCATCTTATGTGTTCCCATCAACTTCAGGTAGCAATGGCATGTGGCTCGAGCTGGTCTTAGATTTGATGTGCATGGGTCTGGCTGGGCCCTTCCTCCTTCACTCCTTGAATCTTTGGCTGGATGGAAATGACATCTCCCTTCTTCCCTAGGGGTGAGGGACTATGGTGAGGTGGCTGGGAAAGCAGTCACTCCTGGTAGGGGATGAATGTTTGGTCCACCTTAGAAGGGCTAGAGTGTGGTGAGGCAGGATGGGAACCCTGGAAACATCATGGGTGGACATCCATTGGCCTGAGGAGAGTGCAGTTCTCAGCAAGGCAGTGAGTGGTCCACTGGAGCCCAGGACAGCCTTTCAGGGGGCAGGGTCAAGCCAGGCAGCAGGAGAGGTTCAGGGGTGAGACTGGAGTCAGGTGTAGGCCAAGGCTGACTGGTTGGGGGAGAAGTGCTTGCCTGGCTTGGCATATTCTGGTTTGGATGTCTAACCCTCCTGACCAGCTAGACCAAGAAAAGTGAACCTGAGGTCCTGTTAGTAGTTGCCCTTTGGGAACTTAAGTCTCTTCTTTTTCCTCCACAGAGTGATTGGGCTTTCTTATTGATGTTGGTCCCCATGGTAAAAGTCCACTTGTTCAGGAGGAAATGATAGATACCTGATGAGTCCATTGTATGGCACTGTCAGTGATCTTCAGCTCTGGTGGAGATGGGAAGAGGGGCATTCAGCTGTGATACTGGTGGCCACAGACCACCCCACCCCTTCTGGTCACCATGAGGGCTAGCCTGAGCCAAATACATGAGTCACCCAATCCAGATCCAAGACCACTAAGGACACCTCTGATTAATGTGTGCCCAAAGGCAAGACTCAAGAAGCTTTGATACTAAGGAACCTTGTTTAAAAATGACCAGGCTCCACCACTGGAAACCTTAGCCTAGAGCTAATAGAGGGCCCTCAAATCTAGCCACCCTACTCCCATACCCCAATGCCTTCATTGATAGTGATCTTGGAGTTGGAATAAGCCTTATACAATGCATTCATGTCTCCTGAATCCCACACTCCATGGTAGAAGGCTGTTGAAACACAGGAAATGGCAAGCCAAGGCCAGGACTTTTGAGCAGGGAGCCAGAGAATCCTCCATGCCTTGGGGTACCTCATAGCAAGCAAGGGCTTCCTCTCTAATCCTATTTTCCACATGTCTCCTCTGGGCCAGATGCTGCTATAAGGAAATGCTGGCCTGGGATTCCAGCTCCTGCTTTGAATGCATGCCTCTTTTTTCTAGATCTTTATACCCTTTAAGCCTCATTCTTCCTTTTCTTTAGGATGTGGTTCCACCAACCCTGGCCATCTCACCATGACAGTAATGGAAAAAAAGAGAAGATTTTAAAAAGCAACTTCCAGGGAGTCAGGAATGATAACCAAGGTTAATACTTGAGAGAGCATGATTGATCAGCTAACCAAAAAGAAAATAGTTACTGTTTAGGCACACTTGACTGTTTTGCTCTCACTTGACTGTTTTCCTCACCCATTGGGGATGAGAAACAGGCACAGAGGTCAGAAGTAGCTGCTCCTTGCACCCAGTCACCAGACTGCCTGGCTTTGTGTCTATGCTGTGAATACTGATTTGGTTCTGCAGAGACTCCAAAGGGGATTAAGGTGATTTTGCTTTGTTTTTAGCATCATATCTGCATGGATTTTAATATTTGTTATGTGTACCCACAGCAGTCATGAGTAGTTATTTATGCACAACATCACATCCTAGCCAGAGGACACCCTGTGAAGGGAACCTGTGGGCTTGGCCTCATGGCCAATGGCCAAGTGTAGAAGGTATTTTTCTTGACTCCTGAAGAATGGCAGCTTTCAGCTAGGTTCCTCACTGCCTGGGTCACCTCCAGGAGGGTACAACTATTGGAGATGGAGCCCAAAAGGGGAAGTCACTGTGGGCTCTAGGGGCTTCCTCAGGCCTGGTAGGGATATGTGCAAGATGCTGACCACCAGAATTTTGGCTGGTTTTCTGGCAGATGGACTCAGTCTTGGGGGCTGGGATGTGGTTCTGGGGCCACCCCCACCCCCCTGCCCTCACCAATAGACGTGCTCACTTACTTCAATCCTCTGAAATCAATTGCACAAGCTTGTAGTCCTCTGGATTGTCCTTTTTTGGGTTGTGCTTCTCCATGGCCTTGTGGATCACAGTTGGAGCCCTATCTCGGCAGGTCAGCTGGGGAGTGTCAGAGGACAGGCCATTAGGCCTTGGGCCCTGTAACTGGCTCCATAAGGAGCAGCAGCCAGAATGTCTTTGGAGCTGTGTCAGCACTGAGAACAGGGCTCCAAGCCTCCAGGCAGGGCTGGGTGAATAGATGACTCACTGACATTTTATGCTCCCCTGGGAGACCTCTATAGAATGAGGGGGCTCTTCTCCATTCCTTCAAACCCCCATCTCCTATAAGAACTTTCCCTCTGTCTCACAGCTCCTTCCTGTGAGGGATGTACCACAGCTCCTATGGCCTTCCAGGACCCCAGGGACACAGGGACACCATAAAGAAGAGTGTTGGAAATGGATGTGGACAACCTGGACAGGTCTCTATCACCTCCTGCCAGCATACCACAGGCATCTCATTGCCCCTGGATCTACACCCAGGAAAATCTCCAGGATGACTCTATGAGTGAACTCCAAGCACAGACATCTACTCCAAGACTGGATGTCAGGGAGGAGGAGGAGCTGAAAGCCCATGGGCCTACTACATGTTGGGCTTGTGCTGGTGCAGATGACAGACCACACCTGCCTCACCTCAAGTGCCTGGGCACAGGCAGGGTTTAGGTGAAGAGTCATACAAGTCAGTTTAGTTACCAGCCCCCTAACTCCAGGTGGCCAGAGAAGTGCAGCACCAGGCAGGTGTGTAACACAGCACCTCAGCCAGCATGTGTGTAGGTTGGGCTGGGTGGTATGATCTGCAGATCTTTCCAGGGTCAGTCCCTTCCCTTCCACCACTCTGTGGCAGCCCCTTCTCTCTGCACAGGACATCAGCATCAACCCCATCTGGTTTTCCTGGCCCAATATGACCCAGCCCCTATCTCCTTTCTGACATCACTTCACCCCCTGACTCCTGTATCTTCATCTCTGGTCTCCTTATAGCTCTTCATGTGGTCCAGGTACACACTGTGCTTGGTGCTTTCCAGGCTGTCCCCCGCTTCTCTCAGAGACTGCCCCAGTAGTGTCCTCCCAGGCTGTATGACCTCAAGATGGAAGCTTCAGTTTTCCAAATCTCCTGACTGCCTTTGTGCACACAATCTTTGCTCCTTTCAGTTCTGATTGAGTGTCTGTCCTTCCCAACCCACTAGCATGGCAGCTCCAAGAGTGCAGATAGGGCAAATGTCAAACATGTCTGATCCAGCGAGGGGCCCCAGGGGACTGCCACAGGCCTGGCTTAACAGAATGCTCTTGTAATTTTCATTGACCGTATACAGGCTGATGTGAATGATGCAGGAGTCACCTATCTGCTTGTTATAGAGTGGCACTGGGCCCGAGGTTCTGAGGGTGAACAGTGTGGCCCTGGGCCAAAGAGGAAGAAGTACTGTTCAAGGTTGAGGTGACTCTGGGCAACTTCAGGCACAAAGGGGGGGTGTCTATTTCCAAACTGTGGGAGGCTGCAAGATCAGGAGAAGCCCTGGAGCCTAGAGGAAGCTCCAGGTTGGTCATGGTCTCCAGGGGGCTTCAAGAAGCTGTCTTTCAAGGTAGCACTCCTCCACCCCTTTTGTGTGTGTGGAGAAGACACTGTACATGTCAGTGTCTAATACATTTTGAGACTCTGGAGGCCTCCTCTACATATGGGTGGGTGAGTCATTGACCACACTGAAACTGAAATCACCCCTCTGCTTCCCAATGGGCCAGGCCAGTGAGAAGCCTTCATTTGTTCTATTTCTTTTGTTAGTTTTCTATGATCTACTCAAAAAATGGGGAATATGAGACCTTCAGAATTAAAAACTTGCAAATGTCATCATGTTGGAGAATGGTGGATCTGTCATTTAGACGCAGGATATTGGAACACAGTTCAGGGAATGGAAAGTCAGGGAGAGCAGATTCCACAGAAGATGTCCCCAGCTCCAACCCTGCCAAGCCCTGCTGCTCACCACACCCATCAGGGTCATCTATTCTGCCACGAGCTTAGGAGGGAATGTCAGGAAGTAAGATATCACCTCATTCAGCCCAATATCCAGGGTCTCAGGTGAGGAGAAGGAAGTCTCTTGAGGTGAAGGTAAGGCTGGCACAGATTTCAGATCCAGAGGTAGAAGTGGGGATGGCATTGGATCTTCCTCCAGCTCTGGTACTTGTACTACTGGTAGTGAAGTAACTGGCTCCAGCTCTGTAGTTAGCAATGACACAACTTCTGGAGGTGACAACAGAGGTGGCAATGGAGCTGCTTCCAGCCCTGGACATGGTGTTTATGCTGGTGAAGTGGATGACTCAAGATTAGAAGCCATTAATAAGTGAAACTCTGGAGGTGGCAGTAGAGGTGGCTTTGGAGCTTCTGCCAGTTCTATGAATGATATTATAGCTTGTGACATCACATGCTCCACCTCTGGAGCCAGCAATAATACAACCTCTGGAGGTAGCACTGAAGGTGGTGCCAGAGGTGTCTGCAGCTATAGAGTAGGCATAATGTCAAGTGTCAGTCGTTGAAATGGCTCTGGAGGTGCCACTGTATTGGTTTGTAACTCTGGGTCTGACATAGAGTAGGAAAAAGAAGAAGATGCAAAAACAGGACTGACTTACTATGCACCTTCCCAAATATAGGAATGATTGCACTGTCTGTATCAGCAGCTACACCCAAACATGCCACAACAAGGATGTCTTTGCAGATTGCAAGCCCCCAGGTTAGTGTTCTGAGTTACTCTTTATTCCACACACAAAGGTAACCTCTGTAGGTTCCCCCTTCTGTGACCCAGCCCCATCCCCTTCCTCTGCACGTTAATGTGTATTCAACCTCAGGGTTCCTCAACCCCTGTCTCTGTCTCACTCAGCTCCATGGGCTTCAGCTGAGAAAGGAGAACTCAAGCATGACACTTGAGGGCAGACCCAGGAAGGCTGACCTGCACAAATGCCACCAGCTGCTTGAGGCAGGGAAAGTCCAGGGACCAGAAAAAGTCCTCTGGGTACTCATCCAACCAGGTGCACAGGATGCAGGAGATGGTACTGGGGGCAGGCAAGCAGCAGCATGAGAGAAATGGCAATTGCCCTCTGATGACCACCCTCCCATGACAGGACCCTATGTCAGAGATGCCAGACATGCTTCTCTGTCTCCCCTGAGCATCCACCCACCAGAACCTTACCTCTATGAGAACAGGGAAATATTCTGTCTGCTATGCTAATTGCACAGTACTGGCACACAGTTTGAGCTTCATAAAAATCTGACCTATAAGGGAGAAATGCCTGCCCTGGTCCCTCGTGTCACCTCAATCTGTTGTTTGTGCATTGAGGTCATGCCTCTTCCTCTGCAATACATGTTTGGGGCTTTTCTTGCCCCTGTGCTGGCCTCCCAAAGGGCATGGACACAGCCCATTCCAACCCCCCAGCAGCTAGATTCATAGGACTGAGTATTGAGGCAGATTTCTCAGCTGCTATCTCACCATACCTCCAGATCTGGGTAACTGGCATGTGGTAGGGTGGAGAGGCAAGCAAATCTGGGGTGTGAACTGGGTGGGCTTGGAGCATCCAGGGTGCCCTCTGCACCCTGTGCACTAGAACATTTACACAATTCTCTTTGCAGCCTGTCCTATGCATGGAATTGACCCCTGGCCTCTGTTCTCCAGTGGGAATCATGGGAGCCAGGGTTTTGCTCTGTTCCTACTTCCACCAGCCCACACTCCCCATCCTGTCTGGGAAGAAGGAGTCTGCATTTCTCAACCAGACCTCATTCACTTCCTCAGACATTCCTGGCATTCTCCAGCCCCATCACTAAAAGTGTGGTCATTTCCATATCTGGAGGGGACATGAGGGTGCCACCTATACATTCTCGAGTGCACCTCTTTTTGCTATCGCCTAGTGTTGCTGCCTGACTCCCTGACTGGAAGGGAAGACCAGGTATGCAGGGTATTTTCCAACTCTGTTTTTCAGTGAAGTCAGTTAAGGACTTTAGCAAGTGCTTGCAAATTGGAAATACTTCCTAGATATTTGCAGAATGAAGGAGAGGTGAGCTGCACCATCCCTGAAAAGTAATGGGACCCTCAACTCCTCTGCCACCTGCCAGCATTTCCAGCTCAGGCTGTATGAATATGGGGCCTACATAGATGAAATCTCAAACCTCCTTTCAATGGGAATTCAGGTTTCCAAAGGTCACTTTGAGGCACAGCTTCTTCAAATGGAGAGGAAATCACTACACATGATAAAGCCCTCCCCACTGACCACCCTTTATGAAAAGCAGGCACAGAGAAGCACCTTCAGTGGCTCAGCCCACTGTAGTCTTGATAAGGACCCTGGGAAGTTGTTCTTGCTGCCACCCCACTTTTCAGAGGAGCAAACTGAGGCTAGAGGCTGGAGTGAGGTTCCCCAGTCACACAGCTGGTGGGTGGCAGAGTCATCATTGTGGAGGAAGGGTAAGTGCTCACCTTATAAACAGCTAGTCCAGCACCTGTTTGATGGAGTTGAAGGCCAGGTAATTTGTCAGGAAGATGAGTAGGTAGGATAGGTCACCCTCCAGGATGCAGGCACCAGGGGCTCTGTGAGCTTCTCCCAAGTGCCCACCTTGCTTGTGTGCACCTGGCTGTTCAGGGCCCTCTTCAATGCTAACTTGTTTCCACACTGGGAGGAGGCAGAGCAGGAGCATATCCAAGGGAGGACACCAGGTTGGATCTGGGTGCTCTGGTCTTCCCCAGCTGTCTCACAACCCTGTTGTGGTGATACAACCCCACATGCTCTCATGTGGATGCAGCAAAGGTAAGGACCCTTGAGATGCTCCTCACCAATCTCCTGCATGGAGCTCTGCAAACACAGTGCCCAGTAGCCAGTCAGGAGGTGTCAGGAGGCTGTGACTGAGATCAGGCACAGAAGGGTGTCTGAATGTACCTCCGGCCTACTTGGAATGAGTCTGAGATCTAACATTTATAATGGTTATTGCCTCAACCACCACCACTTAGCTTCCAACCAGCCACCCATGACCTGAGATGTGAATCCAAAGGGCCCACCATGTTTCCAAACCCTGAGAACATGCTTCTGCCCAAGATTGTCCATTCCTCATGCCTCCCAAGCACTGAAATGAGGGGGGATTTGGGGCTGCCCAGGTAGGGTGAAAGTGGTGGCATGGCCTGAATTGGATGACTCTGATCCATGCTATGTTAACTTTGGGAACATCCTGGCTAATGAACAGTGGTTTCATGGTTGAGGACTGAGCAAATATCTACATTGATGAAAAAAATTCTTCTCCCCAGTATTCCTGAGGCCAGTATTTCTTTATCTAGGAACACAGCTGGAGACCATCTTGCCCTCTTGAGCAAATCTGGCTAAGTGAGCTGGCTAGGGTGCTCTCTGTAGAACCTTGGTGCCTGGTTACCAGGGTTCCAAGTTCTGTTGTGCTTTATCTCCAAGGAATTGAGGTCACCACCCTTACCTGACAACCCTCAGTGGACATGACCTCCATGAAGGCCCCTCAGGACTGCTGGCCACTTATCCTCCTCAACCATGTCATCCTGTAAACTGGACAGAGTTTCACCAAAATATCCCTCCCCACAGCTACCTGAGAAACACCAGGTATAGGCAGGATTCCTGGCATGAACAAATAGAGCTGGATTTAAATCTGGCTACTACTTATTGGTTTTGTGACCCTCTTCTTGTCATTTTACCTCTCAGTGCTTCCCCAGTCTACCCACCTACACAATGGAAAACATTCTAGCTTCTAATTCATAGGTCATCAAGTGTATGTGAGATAATTACTGTAAAAATCATGGTCTGATGTCTCAATAAGTAAAAAACTCAGAGATGTAAGAATTATAAGGAGTGTTTCATATCAAGGAATACCACACACAACAGGGCTGAGTACTGGCTGTGTGATCCATTCATCAGCATATCTTTCATTCCCATAAGCTCTGTTATTTTTCTATTTTTTGTGCTCACCCAGTGTCTCCTTGATATTCTTTATCTCTTTAGCCATATTGTCTTTCAACTTAATAACTTGATTATGGAAATTTGCATGCATCTCATTGATTAGTTGTCTCAAATCCTGTGTCTCATCTGGAGTTTTGATATCTTCCTTTGAGCCATTTCTTCCATTTTCTTCGTATGGTTTGTAATTTTTCATGGATATCTAAGCATCTGATTATGATGGTGACTTTGCTCTGATGCTCAATTTCTCTCTTTCACAGGGTTTTAGGGGCAGGAGGCTGTGTGTTACCACTGTTCTTTGATTCTTGGTTCAATCTGTTCTGGCTCTGTAGTATTGTCCCTGTTAATTGCTCAAATCTAAGCCTTGGGACCAGTAATGGGTTGCAGACCCTATTCCAAGGGCCTTGGGGAGGGAGGCTGTAAAGGCCAGAGAAAGTTTTTCTTATTTACTTTTAATTTCTCAACATGCACTTCCTTTGTCGGCCAGCAGATGGCATGCTTTGGCAGCCCTCTCAGTTCAAATCCTGGTTGGAGTGTGTTCGCTGCAACACAGACTGTATCAATGTGATAGAGGATCCTGCCTGGATGTTACAAGCCTTATAATTCAAACTTTCTCAGAAGTTGTTCCCAAACCTTTTCTGGCAGCCCCTCTGTTTTCCTGGTTAGAAAATAATTCCACTCCTCTCTGCATCAACAACCAGTCCTGGTCAGTAGTGAGGGTGATTGAGAGGGTTGGATCTCTGTAGTCCCAGGCTGGTTCCCAAGGCAAATAATGGTATGGCCCTTCCTGGCCTGGAAGGGCTAGCTGGACACAGCAGACCAAATTTGTGATTCAGAAGCTTAGTCAGTCTTAGGCTGCATCACTGTCTCTTCCATTTTCTGGGGAGGTGGATCCCTGTGACCCCTTTGTAGCAACTGGGTACAAGCCTGAGAATTCAAAATTGTCTCCGGGTTTGGGGAGAGCCCCGGTAGCTGCAGTTTTAACTGACAGCTTTGCCATCAATATTCTTTTCCTTTGTCCCTCTCTCTTCTCAGTGGTATCCAGCCTTCCTATGGTGTCCTAAATCCTAGAACCATTCTTCTGGGCTGTTTCTGTCTGTCTTCTAGTTATTTTTCTGGGACAGGAGAGAGTCTCATGTCATTCTCATCTGCCATCTTCCTGGAAATCTCTGAAGTCTATATTTTATCCATTGATGCTTTTGTCAGTGGAATATTTGACACATATGTAGAAGTATGTATTACAATGCAATTTCACCATGGACATGATATGAGAATTAATAAAACAATCCACATGCAGAAAAAATGCTTCAAAAAGGTTCAGTAATAGTGAAAATAAGCATTATTATCAAAGCATTAACTTTTATTATCAAATGTATTCATAAAAATGACCTTGTGAAATGAGAGCTGATTTGGCTTTGATTAAAATGATGATACAGTGAAGACTAGATTACTTATTGAGGGTCACTCATGAAAGTGATGTAATTGCTCTTTAATCTAGTCTGCTTCAAGAGCCTGAGACCTTAGCTTCATGCAGTTACACACTTGCACACAAATTCTGAGGACCACTGAATATAGCAATTTGCCAGTAAGAGACAAAATTGGTATGGTGAAAGTCCAAATTAAGTATATGATAACTAACCCTGCTGGGCCCTTGGCTACATCTCAATAATAACTTTATGCATCCCCTAAGCATTTGTCTGCTTGTATACCTAGGTTTTCATCTCTGCCCCATACTAGCTGTAGGATTCCCTCCCCCTAATATCTTTCCTTCTCCAGGCTCACTAATACTTTTTCTTTTAACCCTGCAATCCAATCTATCACCAATACAGGGTTAACTTTGGATAACTTGGTCCAAGATCATTGAAGTTTTAGGCTAATATCATCAGGCCTTGCCTTCTCAAGAAATTTTCTCCTAGGATTAATGTCCCCACCCAGTTTCCTCCTAGCTTTAAAACTGCCTAAAGCAAGAAAAGCAAAAAGAGGCACATGCTGGTGGATTCTGAATCTCACACACACTGTGTCTCCTGGTCCAATATAGAGATAATGGAGCAGCATTTTTCCCACTGTGAAGAGTAGGCCTGGAATTCTGCAGAATAGGTGCCAGGGCCCCAGAATATGCCAATCTTGAACTCAGAAGCCTCGGATTTATGGCTACTCCCTTACTTACCCCAAGCTCGCTGGGTCAATTCTTTTGGGTCATATTTTGTTCCCTTAACAAAGTGTTTCTACATAATGAAATTTCACTTACAAATGTAGACATACCATTTGGGGATTTGAACTTATTTATTTCTAAGATCATGTTGTTACACATTTCCCAACATCTATGTTTTGGCAATAACCATCCTCAACTTGTGCAGGTTCAGTTTCTGTGTGTGGAATACACTGTCAAGCATTAAAGTTTTGGGTTCTAAGAATATGTGTATTATAAATTAATTCACATCTTTCTACTGTTCTCTAAATTACTGTACAAATGCAGTTTCTTTCAAAGTTAGACATGGAATATGAAGGAGGGGAAACAAACCCAGCTTTGTTTCACTTTAATGCCTTTGCCCTGAATTGTTAGTGTCTTCTGCCAAAGTCTCCATGGCCAAATAGCATCCATTCCCTTATTTTCTACTGATCTGTATATGATTTTTGGGGAAAATTGTTATAAAACACTGACAGGGATTTTTTATGATTAAATTAGACCTCATAATCCTCAATTCATGACTGTAGTGTCTTCACCTTTGAAGTTTTTAGAGCTGATTAAGACATTTGATCATTAGATTACACTAACATACAAAATTTATTTGATGGAACTTAAACAGGGAGGGATGATTCTTCCCAACACTGGACCTTCCAGATGCTGCAAGGGACCATCAGAAGTGGAAGAGGACAATGGGAGTGGAGTCATAACACTCAGGGTGGTGTTTCAGAATCAGCATGGCAGGGTGTCTCTGGTTCAGAGATTTCCTAGGCACAGATCTTATAACAACAGGATTTTACCTTTTCTATGACTAGCAGATATCATACAATTTTGCAGGATATGCAGAAAAGATCAGCTCTAACTGAATAAGAGACACTTATTTGGGATATTTTTAAATCATTTGGACCTGTAAATATTTGAGTTTTGCATCAGGGTGGGTTTTTTTGGAGGCTAATATGAAGAACTCAGCAACACACAGTAACAGAAGGGCTTTTGCTCATTTATGTAACAATTACTTCCATCATGACCTTCCCTCTTTTAATTTTTTAAAAATATTTTAAAAGATACTTAGATTACATAAATGTTACACAAAAATTATAGGGATTCCCATATGCCCCACATACACCCCTCCCACAACCTCCCACATAAACATCTTTCATTGGTGTGGCACATCACCTTCAATGGATATACACATCCTGGGCCTTTGTCACTAAGCATGGACCATGGTTCACTTTGTAGACCACATTCTCTCCCACAGTTCTGCATGTTATATGCTGATGTAAAATGGCCTTTATCTGTCACTGCAATGTCACTCAGGATAATTCCCAAGTCCTGAAAAAGCCCCTGTATTACAATTGCTTTTCCCTCTCCATGCCCCCAAAGCATCCAGTGGCCACTGGCTCCACATTAATGTTATAATTTCTTCCACTACTTGAATCACAATATGTCTATAACAGAATACCAGTAAGTCCACTCTAGTCCATAGCTCTTCTCCCAATCCTGAGGAGTCTGGGATGGTGATGTCCACTCCACCTCCTAGTGAGAGGGGGCTTATATCCCATGGATAAGATGGATGGGATTATCCTTCCTGCAGCTGCAGACTCTCTCCATTCCCTGGCATGGCTGTTGTCCATCATCATCTCCCCTCCAGTTGTCCTGGATGAGTCCATTGAGCTGTAGAGTAGGAGTTGCAGCTCCACTGAGATTCTGGGCCAAGCTGGCACATGGGCAGGCCAAAGCCTCCAGTCTCTGGAAGTACACCTACAAACTCCAGCACCACATATAGGTTTGAATAGAAGGGACTGATGGACTGTGTGCAGGGAGGACATATTTGAGTCCAACTCTGTCACTCTCAGGAGCACAGATTCCAAAGTAGGGTCCACTGATATGGCACAAAACTCTAGAGATATCCACACTGATATAGGACCTCAGTGTCCCCAGAGTCCTCAGGAGCCCCTCTATTTAGGGTGATATCCACATTGGAAGCCTATGAGGTCCTACTGAGATGTGAATAAGCATTACCTGTGGGATGACCTCCTGACTCACTTTGAAGTCTCTTAGCCTTATGAACTCATCTGTCTTTACCTTTTCCCCCTTTTATTCAAGGTCTTTTTCCAGTTGTATTGCCAGTTGGCACTAGGTAGTAATTCCTCATTGCCAGGGAGGCTCATCCCCAGGAATCATGTCCCATGCTGGGAGGAAGGTAATGCATTCATATGCTGAGTTTGGCTTAGGGAGAGGCCACATTTGAGCAACAAGGAGGTTCTCAGAAGGCAACCCTTAGGCACCCCATAACAATAGGCTAAATTTCAGTTTCAAGAGCAAGGCCTCGTAAGGCTAGTCATCAATAACAACAACCCATCAGTGGATCATCCTCCTTAGCCAGACACTGCCTCTGCACTTGGGGGACTGTTGCTGCTCCCTTGGAGAATGTGGCAGATCTCTCCAGGCTGTGAATTCAGTATTCTTTCATTTATTGAGTGATTCTCCACCCACTGTGACAATGCCCCATAAGCATTTGAACAGTTTTGTATACATTTTATGTATGTTCAGGTGGACTTCCTCCCACGAACTCCCATCCCTGACCACCCCAGCAATGATCCTCTCCCACACGAGTTGTAACCCTTATGTGATCCAAAGCTTCTTTAAAAATGGAGCCAATATAATAGCCAAATACAATTAATAGGAAAATGTGATAATAATGATAAGTTTAAATGTAAGAGATAAAATACTTGAAAGCTTTTTAAAAAACTAAAAATGAAATAAAATTAAAGGATTGGGATATTCAAAAAATCGGAAAAAGAAATTAAAAAAAATTTTTTTTTGACATTTTGCCTTTTATCACTGCAATTCTGGGTGCCCAGAATTGGGTACTGTGGCACCTTCCCCCTCTCACTCCCGAGTGTCTCACTATTTTTCACTTAATTTTCAAAGAAATTTTAAGTCACAGCAAAGTCACACACAGAATACAAGAGACTCTCATATACCCAACCTCTTCCCCCTTTCCTCACCCCATATAAAACCTTTTTGTATGTGGATGGTAGCATTGTTATAACTGTTATACAGATAGTGAAACATAGCTACTAAACATTGTCAATGGTTTACAGTATGGTTCACATTTTAGACTGTAAAATTTTGTACATTTTGATGATATTAACCATGTCCTGTGTCCATCACTGTAAGGTAATGAAGAACATTACCACTGGCCACTAAATACCCCCTGTTTGATCTATTCTGTTCCTCCCTCCCCATCCCCCCAGGGCCCATGATGACCCCCTGACTTGACTCAATGGATGACAAGATTCATAGTTACATGCATCAAGAAGTCTTGACACACTGGTTTGTCCTTCCCTGTAAGGAAACACCCTTGCTCATAAGAGACACCAACCTGTCCATTTCTGGACAAATTGGTCCTCCCAAAGATGGGAGTCCATCTCCTTCCCGCTCATTGTGTGGGTCTCCACCCACTGATACAACACATTATGACAGGATGAACACTCAGACACTCCCTAGAAGCCTGCTCCAGATGTACCCTGTCCTGAATGCCCCCCCAACCAACACCCTAAACCAGTGATACTTCCTTGTCATATTTCCATAAGGGCATTCCCACCTCTGCACGTTCAACCTCATACCCACAAATCCCAAGTGTTCACCTGGTCTTTCTTCCATCTCTCCCCCCAGTATCCCTAACCCACCCTTCCCAATCTACCCACCTGTCAACCCTGCACCACCAAACACAATAACATCACTACCCACCTGTCCTATCCCTTCAATATGCAACTACCCTCTATCACTTTACCATAAATTATGTCCATATGTGTAATGGCTCACAACTTGCTCTTCTCTTCTCTTTCTTGTAACCTATCTTTCAGACAATGGTTCCAGAGACTGCTCAATTTCCTTAATTCATATCAATGAGGTCATGTACTGCTCATCCTTCAATGCCTGGCTTGCTTCACTCAACGTAAAGTCTTCAAGATTCATCCATGTTGTTCCATGTGTTAACACTTTATTCCTTCTAACAGCTGAGTAATATTCCATTGTATGTATGTACCATGTTTTGTTTATCCATTCATCTCTTTATGGGCACCGGGGTTGATTCCAACTTTTGGCAATAGTGAACAATGCCACTATAAACATTGGTGTGCATATATCTTTTTGTGTCTTTGCTTTCAATTCTTCTGGGTATATATCCAGCAGTGGAATTGCTGGATCATATGGATGATCTACAGTTAGTTTTTTGAGGAACCGTCAAACTGTCCTCCACAGTGCCTGGACCATTCCACAATCCCACCAGCAGTGGATGAGGGTTTCCTTTCCTCTACATCCTTTCTAACACTATAGTCTGCTGTTTTTTTAATAGCCACTATTCTAATGGGTGTGTAACCGTTGGCCAGTTTGATGTAATAATGAATTCCAAAAATATAATTGGATCATGCTTGTAAACTGATCTATTAATCTGGGCATGATTAAATTATGATTAGGGCGTTGACTGGGCCACGTCAGTAGGGTGTTGAGCCCCACCCCTTGGTGGGTGGGGAATCGAATATAAAAGGCAAGGCAAAGAACAGAGTTGAAGCAGTCTTTTGAGAAGCAGTTTTGATGTTGGAAAGAAGGCCCCAGAAGAAGAGAAGCAAGCCATTCACCTGATCATCTACAGCTGACCTTGTGGAGGAAACAGGAGCTAAGCCTGGAGAGAAATGCAGCCCTGGGAAGAAATGCAGCCCCAGAAAGAGAGGAACCCCAGAAGCCTGAACCCTGGCAATCGCCGGCAGCTGTCTTGCTCTAACAACGTGGCAATGGACTGTGGTGAGAGAAGAAGGATAACGCTTTATGGCCTGGTATCTGTGGACTTCTACCCCAAATAAATACCCTTTGTTAAGACCAACCTATTTTTGGTATTTCACATTAGCACCCGTTTGGCTGACTAATACAGGGTGTAAGATGGTATCTCGTTTTAATTTGCATTTTCCTAATAGCTAGTGATGTCGAGCATTTTTTCATGTGCTTTTTAGCTATTTGTTTTTATTCCTTGGAGAAGTGTCTTTTCAGGTCACTTGTCCATTTTTTAAATGAGTTGTTTATCTTTTTATTTTTGAGGTGTAGGATCTCTTTATATATGCAGGATATTAGGCGCCTATCAGATATACAGTTACCAAATATTTTCTCCCATTGAGTAAGCTGCCTTTTTATTTTCTTGATATCGTCCTTTGAGGTGAAAAAGTTTTTAATTTTGAGATCCCATTTATCTATTTTTTCTCTTGCTGCTCGTGCTTTGGGTGTGAAGTTCATGAAACCATTTCCTATTACAAGGACCTGTAGATACTTCCCTACATTAGCTTTCAAGGTCTTTATGGTCTTAGCTCTTATATTTAGATCTTTGATACATCTTGAGTTCATTTTTGTATAAGGTGTGAGATGGTTTTCCTCTCTCATTCTTTTGTATATGGATATCCAATTCTCCAAGCACCATTTTTTAAAGAGGCCATTCTCTCCCAATTGAGTGGGCTTGGTGGCCTTGTCAAATATCAGATGACGGTATATGCGAGGATCTATATCAGAACTCTCAATTTGGTTCCATTGGCCAGTATGTCTATCCTTGTGCCAATACCATGCAGTTTTGACCACTGTAGCTTTGTAATATGTTTTAAAGTCAGGTAGTGTGATACCTCCAACTTCATTTTTCTTTTTCAATATGTCTTTGGCAATTTGGGGCCTCTTACGCTTTCAAATAAATTTTGTAGTTAGTTTTTCCACTTCCTTAAAAAATGATGTGTTGAATTTATTGGGATTGCATTAAATCTGTAGATTAGTTTGAGTAGGATAGACATCTTGATGATGTTTAGTCTTCTTATCCATGAACAGGAAATATTCTTCCATTTATTTGGTTTCCTTTAACAGTGTGTGGTTTTCTGTATATAAGTCCTTTAAATTTTTAGTTAAATGTATTCCTAGGTATTTGATTCTTTTAGTTACTATTGTAAATGGTATTTTTTTCTTGATTTCCTCCTCAGATTGCTCATGATTGGTGTACAGAAATGCTATTGATTTTTGAGCATTGATCTTATAGCCTATGACATTACTGAACTCCTTTATAAGTTCTAGAAGCTTTGTTGTAGATTTCTCAAGGCTTTCTACATATAGGATCATGTCATCTGCAAATAATGAAATTTTTACTTCTTCTTTTCCAATTTTGATGCCTTTTATATCTTTTTCTTGCCTCAGTGCTCAAGCAAGTACTTCTAAGACAATGTTAAATAGGAGTAGAGATAGTGGGCATCCTTGTCTTGTTCCCGATCTCAGAGTGAAGGCTTTTAAGATTTCACCATTGAAGATGATGTTAGCATTGGGTTTTTCACATATACCCTTTGTCATGTTCAGAAAGTTTCATTCTATTCCTATCTTTTGCAGTGTTTTTATCAGGAAAGGGGGCTGTATTTTGTCAAATGTGTTTTCTGCCTCTATAGAGATGATCATGTGGTTTTTTTTTCTTTCAGTCTGTTTATGTGGTGTAATACATTGATTGATTTTCTTAAATTGAACCATCCTTGTATACCTGGGATAAAACCCACTTGGTCACAGTGTATAATTCATTTTATATGTTGTTGAATGTGATTAGCAAGTATTTTTTTGAGGATTTTAGCATCCAAATTCATTAGAGAAATTGGTCTGTAAGTTTCCTTTCTTTTGGTATCTTTGTTTGGCTTTGGTATTAGGGTGATGTTGGCATCATAGAATGAGTTAGGCAATGTTCCTTCTACTTCTAGTTTTTTGGCAGAGCTTAAGCAGGATTGGTGTTAGCTTTTTCTGGAATGTTTGGTAAAATTCAGCTGTGAAGCCATCTGGTCCTGGGCTCTTCTTAGTTGGGAGGTTTTTGATGACTGAGTTTATCTGCTTACTTGTAATTGGACTGTTGAGTTCATCAATTTCTTCTTTTGTCAGTGTAGGCTGTTTGTGAATTTCTAGGAATTTGTCCATTTCCTCTAAATTATTATTGTTGTTGGCATATCATTTTTCAAAGTATTCTCTTATGATATTCTTTATTTCTGTGGGTTCAGTAGTGATATCCCTTTCTTCATTGCTTGTTTTGTGTATTTACATCTGCTCTCTGTTTTTCTTTGTTAGTCTGGCTATGGGTTTGTCAATTTTATTGATCTTCTGGAAGAACCAGCTCTTGGTTTTGTTTATTATTTCTAGTGCTTTCTTATTCTCTATTTCATTTAGTTCTGCTCCAATCTTTGTTATTTCCTTCTTTCTACTTCCTTTGGGGATAGTTTGTTGCTGTTTTTCCAATTCCTACAGGTGTGCAATTAGGTCTTCAATTTTAACTCTTTCTTCTTTTTAAATATATGCATTTATGGCTGTGAACTTCCCTCTCAGTACAGCTTTGGCTGAATCTGATAGGTTTTGATATTTTGTGTTGTCATTTTCATTCATTTCAAGGTAGTTACTGATTTCTTTTGAGATTTCCTCCTTGACCCACTGTTTATCTAAGAGTGTGTTGTTTAACTTCCATATCTTTGTGCCTTATCTGCTTCTCTGCCTCTTACTTATTTCCAATTTCATTCCATTGTGGTCAGAGAAATTACTTTGTATAATCTCAATCTTTCTGAATTCATTGAGAGTTGTTCTGTGACCTAGCATGTGAAAGGAAAAAGTTAATAACAATAATAAAAAAAGAAAACAGAATAGACAACATAGAAATCAACACCCATGAAGTTGAGGACTAATGAAAATAGGTGGAATGTAAGAACCACAACAGAAAGCAGAAGGTAAAAAGATGAAGAAAGAAAAAGAGGTAGTATTTGTAGACAAAATCAATATAGACAGATAATGGGAAATCAAGGAAGGTGAGGCACAGCAAAGAAGAAACAAACTAGCAGCACCTAATTTAAAAAAAATGGGAGGGGGGAGGAAAGAAAAAGAAAAACAAGAAACAAATAAAGAAGCAAAGAAAAACCAAACAAACACACAAGCAAGCAGTCAAACAAAGCTAAGAAAGAGTAGCGCTCCTTCTTGGGCCCTCATGGAATCTCTCAGCCTGCTGTGTTCTTCAATTAATTACCCTGCAGTCTTCTAATTGCAGGTTTTGAGGCAGATTTTAGTGATTAAACTGTTAAAAAAAATTTAAGTACCTTTTTTTTTTTTTTTTGAGAAATAAGGGACCCAAAAGAAGGCCTCTTCTAGACCACCCTTCCACTGAAGGGACTCTAAATAGGCTTGTGGAAACTTATCAAACTCTTCCCACTGCCTGGCCTCCCTAGGGGAGCTGACAGTCTGATACTCATCAGCACAGAACGATAAAATTGGCTGACTCTGTCCCCTCCAAGCCAAGCCTCCACATCACAGGGGAGTTAGATAAATCAGGCTTCCTCAGCAGATTCACCTTTGCCCTCAGCCTGGTACAACTTCAAGCCAGCTGGTTTGCTCCCCAAAGCTGCAAGGGGTTCCAGGCAGCCAAACCCACATAAAGGAAACCCTTCTCCACCCTCTGCCAGAACCCTCCCACTCTCAGAAAATGCTCCCTATCACCAGGTTGCCAGTGGGAGTTGGGGCTCATCCTAACTCTGCCCTTAGGGTGGGGCTTAGCCATCTGCATCCATGATTTCAGCTGGGGAAAAACTCACAATTTTATCTTGAGCACTCCACTTTGCTGTCCAGCTCCCTCCAGATCCATGTCCCTAAGGTTCTCACTCTGTGGGCTCCCAGAACAGACCACTCAGGCAGGATCCTGTCCCCAATCAGCTGTCCTCTATGAGAGAGATGGTAAGTGCCCACCTAAACTGACCCCATCTTGCCTCCTGATCCACATATATTTTTGCAGTAATATATTCTATCTGTATAATTTTTACAACTATGCACTAGTTTCTGAGTTGCTAAACAAAGTGCCTTGCATTGGATTGGATTAAGCAACGGGAATTTGTTGCCTACTGTTTTGAGGCAAGAAGTCCAAAATCAAAACATTAGCAATGTGATGCTTTCTCGCTGAAGACTGTGGTGTTCTGGGACTGGCTCAGTTGGTCCTTTTCTGTCATATGGCAATGCACATGGTGGTGTCTTCTTTCTCTTCAAGCTTCTGTTGACTTCTAACTTCTGGCTGCTCCCTGCATCTTCTCTTTGTTTAAAAGAATTTTATCCATGTAAGGTTATGGCCTATCCTCATTCATTTGGGACACAACTTAACCAGAGACATATTCAAGGGTCCTATTTACAAATAGATTCATACCCATAGGACCCAGGATTGGACCTGAACATGTCTTTGGATGGGGGCATGATTTAATCCCCAAAAAACCTGGCTTCCATATTTCTTCTATGTAACATCACTTCCACACAAAAATCCAAATTTATGGATACTTTCCTTTCTATTTCTTAGGTACTAGGACAAAAAGTTTTCTAGTGGGTGATGACAGGTCAAATTGTATTATGCAGGAAAAAGAGCAATTCATCTCTGCCTGCCTAACATATCCCCTTATTTCCGACATCTCCTATCATTCCAGTGCCCAGGACCTAGCTATATATGTGAAGAAGGGTGGCATCAACTTTCACTTGTCACTATCTCTATTTTATTCCCTGATTTTTAGCACCTCTAAATGCTCTTTTCCTTAATGAATTTGGCTTTGAGTTTAATTCTTTCTCCTTTTGATATATGTATCATTTATATATGTTTGTAATAGCAGAAGAATCTGTCTTTGTAATTTCCCTTGCCTAGGTACAAAATCCTAATTATATTCTTCAGGTAATTTTTGAGACTCTGAATTTGGAAAAGTTGCTTTGTGTGCAGCTGTACTTACATCACTTACTATTATCAATAAATCAAGGTATAGTGTAATGTTTCCCAAGTGTCTAAGTAGAATTTTCTGGGAAGTGATGAGTCAGATTGTTAAAAGTGTTCTGTGCTTTAATTAGATTTCATTTTTTTGCATCTTAATTTCTCTAGAGAAAGGACAATTATTTTTCTTTCAAGTCTATTGCATATTCAGTAACTGTGTACTTCATCAAAATCCTATGGAAAAAAATTAAGCTTATCATAACTTATAATATGCATTCAGAGATGTTTTGGCAAGTAGATACTGTGAGAATGCCAAATATAAAAAAATGAAAGTTGGTAGCATTTCTGCTGGTGACTGAAGAGAAAAAGTCTACAAATACCTTGTGGTACCTGGATCATGAAAATAATCTTGCTTTTTGTCCTGGCATTTCACAAATATCCAGAAAACAATTGATGTTTAATTTTCTTTCCCTGTTTAATAAGAAAATATAGACTGAAACAAAAGACTTACAGCAAACATTCTTGGATTTAGTTATTCCTACATTAAATTATTCTACATGCATTAGGATTTATGATATGATGTATCAACCCACACACCTAAAAAGTTGTATTTTATTTTTATCCCAAAACATTAGCACTTTTTTGTATATTATTCTCTCCAGAGGTTTGTTGACTATCAAAAATATCTACTACTGCAAAATAAATTAAAACTTTATGTTATGAGACAGTTGTAACTTTTAAAATTACATTTTCCCTATCAACTTAAAGAGAGGAATGATAAACAGCAAAGAAATAAAACATTCTGAGATATTTCACCATCTCTCACTTCCCTCCTACCCGGACTCCACCAGCCTCTGTTGATGATTCTTGATTCCTCCCTTCATGAAATGGACATGTGAGTGGAATCTTTCTTGGCAAAATCCCAGGTGATAGTCCAGCATTTTTGGGGAGTGAGACAGTAAGAGAAAATAAGATAGTGAGGTTTCATTACAACACACAAACCTGAAGATTCATTTGAAATGATCACTTCAGAACATGGCTTTTGATTTGAAGACATTCCCCAGTTAACTTTGGTAGCCATGAAGTCATGTGCTGAAAATGGTGGGACCTGGATGGAAGAATTATGGATGCTTGTTCACAACTTATAGACAATCTTCTCTAAATAGGATATGAGGGTTAAATGGGGACAAACTGGTTCTGTGGAAATCCATGAAATATAAAGGCTTTCCCTGTTCTGAATGATTCCAACTGTTTTTACAATTGATATAGGACATTGATTTCACTTGGTCTAGAAAAAAACAAACATACAAAAATATAAACAAGAACAAACTATATTTGACTGCCCCAAGCATAGAGATTCTGGATCATCTGAAGAAAAAATTAGACTCAGAAGCTGCACATATAAATTTTGCATCTGGAGAATATATAGCCTCATCTTGGGACAAGGGTACAGGAGTACCCCATTGCAGAATGCACCACATTACATGACCACACCATACCCTGAATCTTCAAGGGTGCAGAATGGTGATGGTATGGCATTATATGTGTAACTAGGTTTCATGTAGGGCAATATGGGCTTAGAGTGATCTCCTCTAACAGACTTGTCTGTACTTACTATAATGAACCTTTTCCATTTCATCCTTGAACATTACAAAAACAATCCTTTATATCTGTATAAAAACCAGAGTAAAGTCAAGGAGCACTCACTCATATTATTTCCTCCCTACCAGAACCAAGGATGGTCTCTCCTGGTTACCAGGCACTTGTTTTGCTTTGAGATAGAACACTCACAGAGTTCCAAGCTGACAGTTATAAACCAGAAGCTGCAGGCCAGGGGCAGAGCTATGTGTTCCTTGGGGCCATGGAAGTCCTTTGTGTTGGGGACCTTCACGGTAGCACTCATATTATGCACCTTGTCAGCAGCACTGGTGACATGTAACATGGCTGCCAGGGCTGAGACAAAGAACAGCTTAAGCTACAGCTAGCCTTCTTCAAGGAAGTAAGAGAGTTCATGCCAAAAGCACCCCCTCTGTGCCTAAAGCATTTCTGCCACCTACCCTAGCAACTGCAGCCACCAATCCTAAACCGCCACCCATCCTTAGGTCCACCAATCCTCACCCTCCTCCTTTAGAGTATATATACTCTGCCCCTTCAATAAACTTTTGCAGCTTGATCAGAATCCTGTCTTGCTGTCATTCTTCGCGTCTCCTTGTCCCATACCATTCTTTTC
>JAQZBX010040780.1:0-22557 GCA_029593785.1 Cabassous unicinctus | reverse complement strand
CATTTACCATATGGGAGGCCCGGGTTCGCGTCCTGAGGCCTCCTTGTGAGGGCACGCCGGCCTGAGCGATGCGGTGGGCTGATGCAGCAACCTCACGGCAGGAAGCGGGTGTGGCGCAATGGATAGAGCACCCGTTCACCATATGAGAGGCCCCGGGTTCGCTTCCAGGCGCCTCCTTGTGAGGGCAGGCCGGCTCGCGAGGCGCCGTGGGCTGATGCGGCAAGACCTCACAGCAAGGGGGAGATAAGCAGACACAGAGAAGACACGCAGCGAATGGACACAGCAGCACAAGCAGCAAGGGGGGGATAAATAAATAAAATAAATAAATCTTTAAAAAAAAGCCAGTCCTAGCACAGCCTGCCACCTTTCCCAGGGACCCACAGTTACCTCCTGTGCTCAGGCCAGGGTGTCAGTCTGGATGGGTAATTCCCAATCCCCGAGTAGATAATGGGACTCCTTATCTACTCCTTCCCCTATGGTCCTGAGCATATGTAAATATCCTCTGGAGGCAGTCTGACTCCGGTGGGCACATTTGATGACATCCAAATCACACACCAGTGGGGAGGGAGTGGGAGTCCTCCACTATGGCGCACAGATACAAGAGAGGGGTGCTGCGAGGGGAACATCCCCCAATGCAAGCCACCATCACGCTTTCCCATCAGGTCCTGTGTGAATCGTGCTTTAGCTGGCAACCCTGATGCCTGTAATTGAAGGGGTTGACTTTCCTTTAGGTGTCTCCCTCTGACAGACAGCAGGGCTATGTCTTACATGTCTCTGCACTTCCTGGGTCCAGTACGTGGTCCCTGCTGGAGGACAGTTGGACAAACGAGTAAGTGAATAAAAATGATCTGCTCAGGGAGCGGATGTGGCTCAGTGGCTGAGTGCTGGTTTCCCAATTAAGAGGTCCCAGGTTCAATCCCCAGCCCCGGTATCTCAAAAAAATAATAAAAAAATCTGCTGGTTACATACAATGTGCCAGACACTGCTGGTTGCTTTAAAGACATTATCCAAATTCATCCTAATGAAACCCAGTGGAGTAGTGTGGTAGTTTGAAGCTGTATGGACCCCAGAAAAGCATGTTCTTAAAGTCAATTCATTGGGTGTGGACTCATTGTAAGTAGGATCTTTTGGTGAAAGGTCTTAAGATGTGACCCATCTCAGTCAGGGTAAGTCTTAATCCTCTTACTGAAGTCCTTTATATGAGAATGAAATTCGGACAAAGAGAGAAAGCCAGGGAAGCATGAAGCTGAAAGGAACAAAACCTGGAAGAGAAGGCAGAGACCAGCAGATGCCGCCATGTGCCTTGCCATGTGACAGAGGAGTCTAGGATGGCCAGAAGCTGGTCTTTGGAGAGAAAGCATCGCCTGAAGACGCCTTGATTTGGACATTTTTCTCAGCCTTGAAACTGTAAGTTTGTAAGCTAATAAATTTCCCACTGTTAAAAACCAACCCATTTTATGGAATCTGCTTTCGGCAGCTTAGCAAACTAAAACAAGTAGGTATAATGAAGGCCTGTTTTGCAGCTAAGGAAATAAAGGCTCAGAAGTGAGACATTGTGTGCTCAAGGTCATAAAGCTAATAAGTGAGGAAGGCAGGATTTGAACTCAGGTCCATCTGACTCCGGGGTGTGTGCCCAGGACCACCATGTTGTGCTGTAAAGTATAAAAAATAAATTCAAGAGCACGCAGAACAGGGGTCCTAGGTCTCCTTCTCTTTCTATCACCTGCTTTTGGACAATACTAAGCCTCCATCTGCTGTTGGCTAGCTGGGCAAGGGGCCAGAGGCCTGGCCCTGGCTCTTTGTGGGGGAGGCCCCAGCCCTGGAGGCTCAGCTCTCCCCCTTCTACAACCATCTGCCCACCAGGACTGTAA
The DNA here is from genome assembly GCA_029593785.1 of Cabassous unicinctus. NCBI lineage: Eukaryota > Metazoa > Chordata > Mammalia > Cingulata > Chlamyphoridae > Cabassous > Cabassous unicinctus. The sequence goes on along the minus strand of JAQZBX010040780.1, from coordinate 20,686 downwards.
ATTAGCCTCTGGGTATCCATGTGTCTGTGTGAGAATCTAAGTGTGTGTAGTGGGGCCTAGTATTACACAAGCATCTATCACTGTGCTCGGCTGTGTAAGTGTCTGTGTGTGTGTGTGTGTGTGTGTGTGTGTGAGCATGCCTCAGAGAGTGTGAGTCTCCCTAACCTTTCCTAAAACTATTTCCAAGACACATACTCCCATGTACCTTCCCACATTCTCTCCCTCACTCTCTCTCTTTCACACACTTACACACACACACACACACACAAAAAAAAAAAAACAACCACCACATAAATCAGCTCTCAGCCATAGGTGAAAATTTAGCAAGAAGATCAAAGCTTGGGCAATGGAGCAACACAGATCTGGGTTCAGTGCTGCCACTTACTAGTCTATGACACGAAGCAAGTTAACCTCTCTGAGCCCCGCTTTTCTCACCTATGAAATGGTTATCATAATCCCTACACACTGTTAAGAGATTTAAGTAAGACCTTCTACCAAAGTGTCCAGTCAGGGCATGGCACTAGGGAAACGGAGGCCCTCATCCCTCGTCTGCTGGGATCAAGGGGGGCTGAGGCGAGGCTCTGACAGCATTTTCACCCACTGGAGCTGCTTGCCCCACCCACTCCCAGACTGCAGAGCTGGTATGGAGTCCTCCACGGCCCAGCCCACCTCCTCCAGCAAACCCTCCTTCCAGTCCACCTTCACATCCACGTTGACTGGAAACCTTAATTCAGGATAAAAGTAAAAAGAGACTATCCCACCCCTTCCCCAGCTATGCAGAGAGAGAAATGATCCTTCACATCCCATCAATGCCCTGATTTCCCAGTGGAGCTCCAGGCTGGGCCCTGCGGTGGGAAGGCCTGCTGGGCACCATCCACACTTTCTCTTCTGGCCCACGGTAACCCCTGTGGAGGTTGAAGTTTCACCGCCCCACTGTGCCAGGTCCAAGGTGGCCTCCCCAGCCTTGGTGCAACCAGTGTTCTGGCTCAGACCATTGGCTCTGCCCGCCCCCTCCCACCTCAGCCCTGGCTCCTGGGGACACCAGAAGCAGCAGAGAGGCAGAGGGGAGCAGCCCCAGGCTGAGGGCAAAACCCCCACCTGAAGGGAGACCCTTCCCTGCTCTCAGTGAGCTGTGTCTGGAGGGAAAGGCATTTCACAGCAAGGAAAGCCTGGCCCAGTAAAAGGAGGTGCACAGGCATTGGCTGAGTCTTCTGGGTCAGACCTTGGGCCAGATGGTGCCTGGAGGAAGGAGTGGGGGACAGCTGAGCTGGAGCAGGCCCTGCCCTTGCAAGTGCCAGTCTGGGGGCAGAACCCCACCCTGCAGGGAGCACAGATCGCAGGTGGAGCAAAAGGGCAGGGGCAGCGTGGCTGTCTGGGCTGAGCTCCATGCACACCTGGTCAGTGGTAGGGGCGTGTGTGCCGCACCTCCCAGACAGACACCTGCATCCTGGAAGGCAAGGGAGGGATGTGGGCGTCCGCCATGCCAGCCACTGCCCTGGTATAGCACACACAATTCCCAGACCTCCAGGGAGGACCCAGTGCCAGTGAGCGTGGCCTGCTGGCCTGCTGGCCCCTGACTCTGGCCTCAGCTCCCATGCCCAGCCCCACGGAGGCTGTACCTGAACCCACGGCCTGGCAATAACTGATGGACTTCACCTGTGCTTTGCAGGAGGCGCTGAGGAGAGGGGCTGAGAGGGGGTAAAATGCATGCCCCAAGGCTGCTGCAGGGCCTAGAGAATTTGGACCATTTATATAGATGGCCCCTGACTGTGGATGTGACTAAAATAATCTGGCACAGGGAGTGCCGTGGGCACAGGGAGCCCAGAGCCCACCTGGCAGGCACGGCCTCCCAGGCAGCACTTAGAGCTGCACCCTCTGCTCCTCCGCTCTGGCCTGGGGCCCAGAGGTCCACTTGCAGGATGTGGAGAGGGTAGAGTTGGAAAGCCCAGGAGAGGGTCCCACAGACAGAGGGGGCCACTGCCAAGACCCGCCTCCTCTCTGCCACCTCCGACATGGAGCCTTCCTAGCCTGGGGCCCACCCCGGCAGGCTGTCGTCCTCTCTCTCAGCAATCGCTGTCCCAGCTCCAGCTTAGGGCTGGGTTTGAATTCCAGCTTTACTGCTTGCCAATTGGTGACCTCGGTAAATGTCCCTAAGCCAGTCTGTGCCTCCGTTTCCTCTTCTGTAAAATGAAGGTAATCATAGTACTTACTTCATGGGGTTGCTGTGATGATTAAATGAATGAACATTCAAATGCCTGGCATTCATCAGTGCAATAAAGGGATGTGTTAAATAAAATAAATAAACCACGATCATTCAAGGGCTTTTCTTTGGTTCTTTCCTATGCAGAAGCTTTCCAAGGGCCTCCTCAGACCCCCAGAATGGGAGCTCAGAGAGCAAAATAGGGACCCTCTCCTCTCCCTGGGATAGGTTGGAAGCAGCTGTCCCTCCCCACACTCTGGGGGCTGCCCCTGGTGCACAGCTGATTCCTCTCTCCCCTCTCCCATGCATGGTCCCCTGGGGCTGTGTCTTATCTGCTCCCCAAATGTGAGCTACTTATGGTCGGGATCCTCTCCTCTCCCTGCCTCCCTTCCCACAAATCTGGGCTCCCGTAACCGGTTGCACTAGGAAGCCCCCTACGCCGTGCTGTGCTTTCCCCTCCAAGCCTTTTTCCTGCAGGTTCTGATGCCGGAAATGTCCTCCATCCCGCACCCCATGCCCATTCCCATTCCTTGACTCCTGGGCTAGACGCCTGCCTCCTCTGTGCATCCAAAATGTCCTGCGTCTGCATCCGTCCGAGTATCTCTTTGTGTTGTGGGTCCGGGCCTGCCTCTCCCACTGAGCTGCAGGCTCCCCTTGGGCAGAGAGCTGGCCTGACTCCTCTCTGGGCCCACAGCCTCCCCTGGCTCAGGGCCAGGCACAGAGAAAGCTTGTATTATGCTCAGCGTGGCCCAGCACAGGGTAGATCTCAGGATGGCCCCCTGTCAGGGAAGCATCCAATAGGACATGTCCTCAGAACCCTTCCCTGGTCAGCATGAACTTGGGGACCAGGCCAATCCAGGGTCACCCAGCCCAGACTCAACCTTGAAGGGGCTGTGGGGCCACCCAGGGAGGGATGAGAGACCAGGAGAAGCTGCTTCCAGAAAAAGGCATTACTGAAAGGAAACCAGTGCTGGTTGGGGGTTGGTTGCTATAGAAACACGTCCTAACTATCTCCCAAACTGCTGTGTGCGCCACTGATGAGCTTGTGTGCCGGGCTGTTTCAGGGGACGTGCTGGGAGCCCTGGAAGAGCCTGTCTGCTGGGGTGCTCAGCACCTGGAGCCGAGATCCTGGCAGGCCCAGGCAGGCATCCTGCTTCCAGGAGAACCAGGCCAGTCCATCAGTCCTCCACCAAAGGATGGAGACCGCGACTTCAGGCTGCACAAGTATCCTGAGAGCAACTCAGGTCCTGGGACTAGCCACAGCTCAAACCTCGACCTCAGCCCAAACCTTGAACTCAGCCACAGACAGAGTCACAACCCTGGCCACATACCAAGCCACAAACCCAGTCGCAGACTAAGCCTCGATCCAGTCAGTCCAAGCCACAGATTCAGCAAAAACTCAGCAATGACTCCAGCCACAGACTGAGCCCTGACCAAGCCACCGGCCAAGCCACAATCCCAGTCGCCACCTGGCCACAGACCCAATCACGACCATGGCCGCAGACAGAGCTGTGAGTCTGTCTATGGACCAAGCTAAGACTCTAGCCACAGACTGAGCCCTGATCCCGACCCTGGCCACAGACAGTACAGAGCACAATCAAGGGATTGTATCTGACGACCTTAAGGAGACTGTCACAGTGAGCACTCTAGTCTATATAGCACTTTATACTGCTTACAGGGATTGTCACAGCCTTCACTTGCTGTCATCTTCACATCAGCCCAGGGAAGTCAGGAAAGAGGGGCTTAAGATTCCTGCTTACAGAAGAGAGCACTGACGCTCAGAGAAGAAAACTGACTTGCTCACTGTCATGCTCTCTGCTTCCAGGGGGTGGGACTAGAATCCAGGACTCTGAGCAGGACACAGTTGGGCAAACCAGTTGCTTTGGGAAAGATGTGCTTTTTGAAGACCTGCTGGTATCTCATAAATATGCCATTTAAATACCCATTAATTACCTTATTAGGAGATAATTAGTGATTAATGGCCTCGGTTATCTATTGTACTTTCGTTTGCTCTGCCAATTAGGCTCCCAACAGTTCTGAATTATTTGGAATAAATCTCCCGGGGCCCAGATGTCCCCCCTCTGTCCCGCCAGACTCTTGCTCCATAAGGAGGAGGCGTTCTCTTCCTTCCCACAGGAGCTCCCCATAGCACCTGCCACTGAGCCCCCTGGCCGGGTCTGCCCCCTGCAGAATCCTCAGAAGTTGGGGTAGAGGGGCAGCCCAGAAGTGGGGACAGAGGAGACCCTCAGGAGCTACAGGAAGGCACTCCTTCCAACCATCCCAGGAACCCCTTTTGGGTAGTGGAGATCAGGGGTTCAGGGTCCAGGGCCAAAGCAGGGGATTGGGAGGCCAGGTTGGGATCATGGACTTGTCAGAGGGGGCTGGGGGGCTTTTTCGGAGACCACCACCTCAATGACACTGCCAGCTTTTTGGTAAGGGCATCCAAGGCTACCATCAGCCTGGAGACGCCAAGGTGCGAGCGGCCCTTCCCAGGAAGGGCCCACGGGACCCCACGCAGGCGACTGCTGCTCTTAGCAAGGATGGCGCCCAAGGCTGCCTCTGGCCTCAGGCCCTCCATTTGGAGCCAAAATCCATGCTAGGCATTGCCAGCCAGGACCCTGGAGGGGGCTGGATGATGCTGTCATCTCTTGGCTGCTCCAGATTATACTGTACAAGAAGGAAACAAAAAGGCGGCGAGGGGAGCTAGGGATAATCCCGCCCCTCCCACTGGGCAGCACTGGGAAGGCTGAAAATAGCTCTTTCTACCACAAGGGATGAATGATTCCAGAGTTGCTCAGCTGGGACCAGCCTCATGGGGGTGGTGGGGGGAGAGGGAAGTGGGGAGCGAGAAGAGAAGGCAGCCACAGGGGCCACAGCGGGCCAAAGGAGTTCTGGCAAAGCAGGGCCGTGCCATGGGCCGACTGGGAACAAGTCAGCAGAGGTCAGGGGTGTGCTGGTGACGGGCGGCTGCGACGCTCAGAACCCCAGGAAGACAGACAGACTCCTGGAAAAGGCTCACAGCATTCCGGCTGCCAGGCTCCCCGGCTCACAGTCCCAGATTCTGCACACCTAGGTCTCTTCCCAAGGAGGTCAGGAGTGCAGGACGTGACGTGCTCTGCAAATACCGAGAGCCGAACAAACACAACGGCATCAGGCGTCAGCTGCAGGCGGCTGGACAAGAGGCCTCTCGGATCCACCAGAACTCAACGCCCCTCCCAGACAGAGCCCAACGTGTTTCTATTTTTGCTTTCAACCCTTGTTTGGCATCCCCAGCTAACAGACGGCTACTTCCCCTCCAGAATAATGGATTATCTGGGAGGGGGGATCACCTTCTCTCAGGCCTCCCCTGCCCCAGCTTTGCTCCTAAGCAGGCTGAGCCCCCTAAGGGGAGAGAAGTTTCCCACACCCCCGGGCACCGTCCCCTGGGTAGGTTGTCAGATCCAGGCTCACGAGCCCTGGGGAAGAGCCTCATCAAAACACCTAGAGGTAACAGTCCCACCCGTAACGCAAGAATTCCGGTTTCCAGAGGTAGATTCAACCCCAGCCTGCCCTCTGCCAACCCTCAACGCATCCACTGACTTCTAACCACAGCTACAAAGCCCTCCTCCTAGGAGCCCTGAATTTACCCACACCGTGCCCAACTCTGGCCACAGAGAGGGCAGGGATGGAGCCCCAACATGCCACAGCCTGCACCCCAAACCCAGTCTCAAACCCAGCCCTGTGTCCACCTAGGCTCCCAGCCGGGCCCTGTGTCAGCATCTCAGATGCAGCCATCAGATAAAAAGAGGCTGCTGGGACCCACCTCCCACCCCGAGCTGCCAGGCAGAGGCTCCCCACCCCCTGTCCACCCTCCACACACATGCACCCCAGGGGAGCTGGTGGCCACACAGCTGTGCAGGCCTCCGCAGGGAGACATGGGGCCTGGAGGTGGCATTTACCTCCGGAGTGACTCACTAAGGCTTCCATTCCTTTGCGCAAGGGGATGCAATTTAGCATTTTCTTTCTCTTTAGAAAACAAGAATTTAAAAAGAGAGAGTATAGAGAGATTTGAGGGAGTGGGCGGGGAGTTCAGATCTCATTTGATTTCCAAACTTATTTGCCATGCATTCTCTCCTCCCCACCCTTCCCACCCCCAGCCCTTCCCCTGGAGGCCCTTTCAGGCACCCCATTCCTTCTGCAGGGCTCCTGGCTGCAGATCTGGTGATAGCCTGGAATCTGGGACGCCAGGGAGGCAGGGGCTCTCCAGATCCGAGTCCTCAGCTTCCCATCTATTCCCCATCCCCAACCATCCTTCTGGGGGGAACAGTGTGAGGAGGTGAGACCCCTCAGACACAGTGAAGCCCGCTGCGAGGGAGGCCTTAAAAAAAGAAAGAGCAGTGTGAGGGCTGGAGGAGAATTTAAGGCTCGTCCCGACCCCTGAACTCTTCCCTTCCTCTTCCTCTTTTACAGATAAGGAAACTGAGGCCCAGAAGGGGCAGTGAACTAGGTGGATAGTGGCAGAGCCAGGTCTGGGACTCAGTTTCATCAGACAATTTAACTCCTAGGAATACCGATTCCAAGAGTAGAAGAAACCTAAATTTTCTCATTTCAGCCTGGCCTCTCACTTGATGTGTGATTCTAGAACCCAGATACAACCCTTCTGGCCTCAGTTTTCTCATCCATAAAATGGGAATAACAGTGTCCTGACCTCCAAGGGATTCTGTCCAGCCACTGGATAGGGAAGCATTTTGAGGATTGCTATTTTAAAAACAAGCCGGATTGTTCCCATTAAACGAAACCTCTCAGGATGCTAATCCCTGACCCTGTCCCTCCCTCTCCCAAGCCTGGAATCCCAGAGAATTCCTGGGAGGCAACTGGGTCCTACCAGGAAGTCTCCAATCCCCACAGCCTCTCTGTCCTCTGGGAGTTCACACACACACACACACACACACACACACACACACACACACAATCTTTGAAAGGGAAATGACACTAGACCTCAGAGCAGGACCCAGGAATGTTCCTTTGCCTTTCTGGCCTCAGTGTCCCAAAGTACATAATTGGCAGGTGGAACTGAAAGATCTCCAAGCCTCTTCCAGCCAGGAACTCTCACAATATACTAAGATTTGTGTGAAGAAAACCATACCTTCTGGGCAAGCTGACCCAGACATGGCCCCAGCAAGCAGGCTCTAACCATGTCCCCACTCAGACTCTGTGCCCGCCACTGGGCTCCCACACACAGGCCAAGTCACAGGGGCCTCCAGTGAAGGGAACGGGCTTGGAGTGGGACCTCTGCTTGAACTGCACTGTCCTCGGCTCAGGCAAGGACACCACAGCCGGGGCTCATGCCAGGACCTGCATGTTGGTTGTCATGGACAGGTCACTCTACAGGAACTGGTGTTTGTACTTGGGACCATGAGACCCACCCACACTTTAGCACTTCCCCAATGGCAGGGAAGTCTAGGAAGGCTTCCTGGAGGCAGATTGTTAGGAAGGCCATGATCCTGGATTTGGCCCTACTCCCCTACCCAGGGACCTAAGAAGGGGGTTTTGCATATTCCTTATAGAGCCTGAATGCCCTTCCCAAGACATATAGCTAGCAAAGCAATCCTGGAAGTTTCTCCAAGTCCTGCCTCAAATCCCCAGGTACCTCCCCCAAGCCCTGAAAATCTCAGGGCTGGCCCCTTTCCCAAACTTCCAAATGCTCCCTTCTCTGAGAGATCCACACTGTTTCCTGTCCTGGGAGCCATGGAGTCGAGGACCCAGAGAAGGTCTGGTTTGGGGTGGTGAGAGGGTGCAGACCTGCCTCTCAGAGCACCCAGATGAGGAGGCTGACTCAGCAGAGCAAGGTCCAATCCACGACTCCAGAAACCCAGGTTCTAGGCCCATCTCTGCCACCTTGGGTAAATACCTCCCCTTCCCCAGGCCTCGGTGTCCCCTTGTTAGCCAGGGCTCTGCCTACGCGTGTCTGGAAGCATCCCCAGCTCTGCCATTCGTGGGATTAGTGTTTTACTGACTCAAATGACTAGGCTAGGTACACGCCTCCCCTCAGAGAAGAGAATAAACTGGTTCCTCCAGCCTGGATGGCCCAGCCGTGTCTCTCTAGACTTTCCTGCCCCAGCCAGAGAGCTTCCAAGACCCTCAGCAGATGGCGCCGGTTCTGTTCCTGCCCTGCCCAGGACGTGGGGACTCCTCCTCACAGCCTGCTGGGGCTACAGGGGAAGGGCCACAGGGAGGTAAGAGGAAGGGAGGGGCAGTGCGGCTGGCAGGAACCAGACCAAACCCGCCCCAAGAAAGGCAGCTCTGCCAGGCTGGCTGCCCTCCACCCTCCCCGGAGCCCTCCGTAGCAGCCAGAGGGACGTGTCTAAACACCCCAGTCTTCCCAGAGCACTCCCGTCCTCCAAGCTGCCTACGCTCTCACGAGTCCCTTTTAGCCCTCTGCACCCCTTTAGGAACTCTTCCCCCTACCCCCCCGCAGCCAGCCAGATTCCTTCACTCCTGGACTCCTCCATGCTTTATAGGCACCTCTCCCATTCCAACCTCCTAGCCTTTGTCCAAGACTTTACACCCACCTAGAGCCCACCCCTTGCCACCTTTCTGTCCAAACCCTGTAGCCTTTAAGGTCCATCTCCTAGTGATGCACCATTTCAAGGCACTGGCTGGCTGGTTTCTCTGTCTGCACTGCACTTGAGGCCTGCCCTCTGGGCTCTGAACTCTAATTAGAGCTCCCCAATGCCCCACTCCCTCCCTCCAGGCAGCTCACACCCCCATGGAGGCCCCTGTCCTCCTGTGTCCCCCAGACTGAGAGCTCCAGGGCAAGACCAAGGGCTCTCCTTCCCTCACCTCTCCCCTCAAAACTGGACAGGGGCCACCATAATGATTCCTGTCTGTGTCAACGAAACCTCCCCAGAGACTGGGAACTGGTAGTAACCCATTTGGGATCCACCCTCTGAAGTTTGATCCAATCCTTTCTGGGACCTGGTTACATTTTCTTTTGTACCTGGATTCTCCTGGCAATTGTAAAAGTCCTCTTCTTGTCTCTTGTCAGCTCCTGTCTGACACACCTGATGCCAAGCCCGGCTGCTGAGGCTGCGCACTGCACAACTCCAGGGGGCGCCACTCACTAGACTGTGAGGTGAACCCACTGGAGTAATGCATGATGGCAGTCCTGGGAGCCAACTCCCCATCTTCTTCCTCAACCACTTGGCTCCTTCGCCAGTTTTTAGAGGTGTGACTCACAAGTCACAGAGCAAACCTCTCACTCATGGGCCATGTTCTCACAGTCTGCACCCCTGGCCTTCAGCCTCCCCTTGTTCGAGGGTCAATTCCCTGGCAATTCCTGCCCATCAGTCACCTCTTTCTGTGTTACATTCCCTCCTTGGGCCTCAGTTTCCCCATCTGTAAACAGAGGGACTTGGGCTCCTGGTCTCCAAGGATTTTCTCCCTTGTAATGATCACCTATCTCTTCGACACAGATTTTGCCAGTATGGGAGAGGTGACTCCCATATAGGGAGAGTTGCCTAAAGAGGAGATGAGACATTTACAAAATGCAAAAGAGGCTGGAAGGGCAGCAGAAAGGAGAAGTAATTAGATCTGGCCAGGGGCCGTCCTGAAAAGCACCTTGGTGTGGCAACTGAGTGGAAGAGAGGCGCCTGGGCAGTTCGCACCACAGAGAAGGGGGGCTCTGTGCCCTGAGGGAAAAGGGTCAAGCATGAAATTGCAGCAGGAAAGACAGAATGTTAGAACAGCACGAGGCACCAATGCTGCGAGCAGGGCAGCTTTTCCACCTGCCACTGGAACAAATTCCCACAGACTCAGCCAGGGATGCACAGACCAAGGCAAAGGGGTGGTGGGACTTCACCTCCAGTGCAGGGGTGACATATCAGGGCAGTGATGGAGCAAATGATCTGAGAGTCCAACAGACTGAGGTCTAGGGTCCTGGCTCTGCCAGAAGTGAGCCACTTCTGTTTCCACATGTTTTAAAATGGGGAGAGTCACATTTCCTACCACCCAGGATCGGAGCACAGGAAAGTGTTTCCCACATTGCCCGGGACCTAGTAATGGCAGCAATTGTTTAACTGCTGTAATGATGACAGTGTCCTGACAGGTGAGCTGTGCACATGGTATGCACATACACATGCACACGCACTCACATACGGTAGGCAGGGTGGTAGGCGGGGCACACACCCTGCCATGTGCCCTTTGGAGGAGTGCAGGTGGGTAGAGATGCGGCTCCGCAAGGGAGGAGGGGGTAGCCAGGAGTCTTTTCCAGCCACAATGGTGTCATCTCACCGTCCCTCCCTCAGGAGGGGAAAAGGGAGGGAAGTGAGAAGGGGGGTGTTTGGATATGTTCCATACTTGCTGTGTCTCACACAACCAGCCCCACTCCACAGGACTCCTTGGGGACAGAATGGGAGCAGATTCTCAGGCACCTATATGGCACGCCCATTGCAGACACAGGGAGATTCATGCTGGGCCCAGGATTCATGGGCTGGGGTGGATTTACACACAGCCCAGTGGTGTTCAGGCTGAATTCACACTCATTCCATCACTGTTAAGTTGCTTTGGGTGGATGGACAGGGTTCATGCCAGGCCATCGCCGGGTCCTAGGGGATGGCATCACACCTGCCAACGTCACAGGCTGGGTGAGTTCATGATGGATTCACACACTCCAGCCTCACAAGCCAGCACTGCTGAGACCAGACTTGCTGCCACCCGCTGCATGGCCGGCCCTGTGGGCACTGGCTTTCCTCCACCAGGGCCTCCCAGGCACCCACGGGTCTCAGAGTGTGCAAATAGGGGCTGAGTCTGGTCCACCTCTCCATCTCCAGAGCCCAGCTCAGGGCCTGGCACCAGGCAGATGTTGGTGAATGAACGTCTGGACGGATGAATGAAGGAATGACTAACACCCACACCCTCCTAAGACTACACCTCCCAAGCCTGGAGAAGGGCAGAGCCCACGGGACGCCAGAAGAGGCCCCACCTTCAGATCTGCCGCACCTCTGCCTCCCAGGGACGGGTGTGGGGGGAGGGGGCCGCACGGTTCACTAGCGGGAGAGACTCGGAGCACCCCTCCTTCCCAAGAATAAATCTGGGTCTCCTGACTGAGCTGGGGGAAGGGGGGTGTCGTGTCCCGGATAAATCGAGCGGCAGGACAAGGGGGCGCGTCCTGGTTTGCGCTGGGGGGGCGTGGGATGGAGCAGTGGCCACGGGACATTCCCTTCGGTCCCCGCACCTGGGTCTGCCCAAGGCCTCCAGGGGGTGGTGAGAGCTCCCCAACAGAGGAACTGGACAGAGACGCCGCAGACTTGGCCCTTTCCAGCGGGGCGACAGCGAGGGGGACGCGGTGTCCCACGAGGTGACCGGGGGCGCAGGAAGGACGTGGGGCGCACGGAGCCCCCTCTCCACCCGCCGGGGGTCCGGCAGCGCCGCTGCCCCTCCCACCCTCCCAGAACCTCCGCCCACCTGCACGAGGGGCTCACCTGGCTTGGCGGCCCCTCCTTGAGACGCGTGGGTCCCTCCCCCCGGGCCACCGGCCCTGCCCTCCCCGCGCCCGCCCTCACCTGCACGGCCCGCCTTGGCCATGTCCCGGGCGGCGGGCTCCGGCTGCGCTGCCCGCGCTCCTCGCGGCTCCCGGGCCCGGCCCCGGCCGCCGCGGTGCCTCCGGCCCCGAGCGGACTCCGAGCGCCGCGCCCCGAGCCCCCGCCCCGCTCGCCTCGGCTGCCGCCACCGCAGCCGCCGCCGCCTCGCCGCTCCCTCCCGCTCCCTTAAAGGCGCCGAGCGGCAGCCGCGCCGCCCCCCCTCCCGCGCCGCCGGGGAGGGACTGACGAAGGAAGGCGCCCAACGCCGCCCCCGCGGGCCCGCACTCCCGCCCGGGGCCGCGGCCGCCGCGCTCCAGCCAGCTCCGCTTCGGCCCGCGCGGCCACCGCAGCGCGCTGGGGAGACCGCGACCCGGACCGGGACCGGCGCAGAGACGCGGGGCAGAGACCGCTCGAGAGACACTGCGGTCCTGATCGAGATGGGGACTGGGGGACCGAGGGACAGGGGGCACGGGGATGGAGACAGAGACAGCGCTCGAGAGAGACAGCCCTGGGGCAGTGGCACCCGGGGGAGAGACAAATTTGGAGGAGACATGGAGACCTGGCCCTGGGAAAGAGTGACAAAAAGAGACAGAGGTGAGGAGAGAAGAAGGAAGACAGGGACCCAGGGAGGCTTCACGATGCCGAGAGAGAGGTGGCTCCAGGGGCCACAGAGGAGAGGGACCCTCCATCAGTCCCCACCAGAGGGCTTCTGGATCATGGGCAGCTCTGACCTAGCCTCCAAAAAGAAGGGATTTCTACTCCTTTAACTCTAAGGGAACATGGAAAACACTAGAGTCCTGCTGGGTTCCAGGCTAGAGCACTGTTTGGAGAAGGTGGTAGCCTGGCCATGAGCAGACCCTCTTCCACGTGCCCAAATCTGGAATGCAGACATTCTAGGGAGCAGGCCTCTCCGGGGCTGGGGAGATTTGAGCTGTGGCTTCTCCTAGTGGCAGTCAGGGATCCTCAGTCCAGCACCAACAGGGGGAAAAGATGGCCAATCATTTTGGAGGTGCCTGAGGCCCCAGTGGGGAGTAGGCCCTTGTGGTCCCAACAGAAGTCTGACCAGCCTTTGCCAGCTCCCAACATCCCCCCAAAACCAGCTACCTGGGTCCCTGCTGCTGGAAAGGGGTTTGGGTAACTGGTCCTCAGGTGATGCCCTGCTGCCCTCTAAGGAAGTGGGAAGGGCTAAAGCCCAGTTATAATCTGCAGCCAGGCAACCCCCGCCCCCATTACCTCCCCCCCCCATGTCGGGGGAAAAGGTCCACCAGATAATTCCATCTCAGGTCCAGCCATGGTCCTACCCCCAGGGTCCTATTAGCCCCTCTGTAGGCTATATGAGCCCCTATGAGCACCGTCAGGGCTAACTGGGCCTCAGGGACATTTAGCCTAGCACCCAGTGTGGAGCTCTGACTCCATTCATGGGATCCCTGCCAAGTGGCCCTTCAGCTCCTGGCTGATTATATCCAAAGACCGGGCACTCAGAACCTCAAGTGAGAGTCTTTCGCCTTTGGACAGTTCTGACCCTGAGAATGTACTTCCTCACTTGAGCAGAAATCTGCATCCTGTATGACCCACCATGGGTCCTCCTCCACCTTCTGTTGCCTCACCGAATCAACCGAGGTTTTCCAGGATTGGTTCTGTCCCAACCCCCCAGAGTGGCTTCACCTACGGTGACTGTTCATCCTGGTTTGCCCAGGACTGTCCTAGTTTTAGCAGTGAATGGCCCACGTCCTAGGAAGCCCCTCTGTCCCAAGAGTTCTGGATCCCAGAGCCAGAGAGCAGTGCTAACACCGGTAGACAGGAGTTCATGAATCCAGAGCTGTCCCCCAGTGCGTGCCATTGGGAGAGGGTGAATGGATCCCTGCAGCCCCTCCCTACTACTGAGGTGGAAGTGGGGACGGGAGTGGCAACGAATATTTATTGGACAGGCGGTATGCTCAGGCTTTACCCCTGTCCTGTGAATGTGACCTCATTTGTAAATAGGCTCTTTGAAGATGTTATTAGTTAAGACAAGGCCAAAGTGGATTAGGGTGGGCCCTGATCCAATAGACTAGAGTCCTTTTAAGGAAATTTGGACAAAGACACGGATGGCTGATGCAGAGTCAGACTCTGTGTGACACAGGCAGAGACGGAGTTCCAGACTGCCAGCAAGCTACCGCCAAACGCTGCGGACTGCAGAGCGGGCCCGGCCCTGCCAACACCTGGGTTTCAGGCTTCTAGACTCCAGAACTGCGAGGCAGTACATTTCAGTTGTTTAAAGCCAGCCGGCCTGTGGCACTTTGTAACAGTGGCCCTGACAAACTAAGACAGAGGTATATTGTATTATCCCCATTTTTTTGACTGAGGAAAACGAGGCTGAGAAAGTTCTGTGCTCGAGGTCATGCAGGATTAGATTTCAACCCCGTGAGATCGCAGAGCCTGTGCTCCATGCATCATACCTCGCTGCCATCACCCTTCCCTGCAGTTGGAGGCTTCAGGGGCATGTCCAGATTGGGCCACCTCGTCCCTGGGTGTGTGAATGGTCACAGAGGAGACCCCTGTCTGTGCGAGAAGCAATAAACCTGCTGCAGAGGGACGGATGCATCCAGGCCTGAGCATCTCCCAGGCCCTCAGCTCACAGCAGGAACAGGGAAGGACAGGCCTTGCTAGCTCCTGGCACAGTCTCATGTGCCCATGCATGTGCGTGTGTGCACGGGCATGTGTGTGCACAGGAAAATTCACACAGACACAGGCAAATACATCCTGCTTATTCCTGAGGTGGGCGCTGAGACTCCTCCCCTCACCACTCAACCCAGTCACCAGAAACCCTAGGGAGGAGGGTGGGTGAAGGAATTAAGGGGAGGTGACAAGTTGATGGGACTTTCAAGAAACGTCTAGCCAGACCCCACTCCCCACACCCATTTCTCAGATGGGAAGACAATGGGCCAGAGATGGAGGGACCTTACCACCTGGGAACCACAATCTCCAGGTTCTATCCATGGCTCCCCCTCTTTAAACCTGTGCCACAGCCCAGCTCCTATCTGAAGAACAGCTCTGCTGGGTGGATCTGGAGTCCAGCAGGGAGTGTGCCCCCCACCCCCAGGGAAGCTCCTGAATGCTGCCAGTTACTACCAGCTGTCAAGGAAGTTAAGGCTCTACCTTTTGACAGAGCAAACACATCAGGACTCCAGGCCATTAGATTAACTGGTGGGAGTTAACTTCCCACGTCAGAAGAATCATCTTTAATTGAAGAAAGGAATAAGTAGCAATTTAGAGATGCTGACCTTGGCTGCCTGGAGGAGAGAGAAGCAGGAGCCAGCAGGTGCCTCTTGGGCCTCCCAGCTTCCACTGACAAAAGCGAAGATGTCAGGGGTCTAGACTCCACCCTTTCTCTGAGACCTGGCACCCAGGCCCTTTCCTCTGAAAACAGTCCGTTCAGCTTCTGCCCCCACAGGCAAGCACTATAGCTCAGAGAACTAGGGGGCAGAAAGTGCAGATGTTAGTCCTTCCTATTGCCACAGAGCACATGAGAACAACTGTGGACAGGTTGGCATTCTCCAGGCAGTCATGGAGCAGGAGCTGGCTGCCGGGCGACCTCTCAAAATCACAGCCCCGAGCCTGGGTATCGATCCCAGACAGATGGTTTCCAAGCACTTGGAAAGGTAAGTGATGGTCACTAGGAGCCAAGATGCCCTCCTGGAAAGCCAGTCATGCCAGACGAAGCTCATTTCCTTTTTGGACAAGGTTACAACGGCTGGTGGACTTATTAGCCATTGCCTGTGTTTGGACACAGATGCTGCCCAACTTTCTGATGGTCACTTTTTGAACGATGGAGGGAGTCAGATGTGAGATGATGGCCTAGTCAAGTAACTTATCTCTGTCCACTCCTGGATGGACTCTAGTGCAAGGAGACCTCCAGCAGGACTTGGACCAGACCAAGCGTTTCAGCAAAGGTGCTTATGACAGAGAGGAAGGCAGCGTAAGGAAGATGCCGGTCATGCAGCCTAGCTGGGGAGCCAGCTGACCACACGCATCCCCGTTCACAGTGGCCCTGACAAGCTGGTACCAGGAGCCAAAGCCAGGAGGATGAAATTAACGTGGATAAACAAGCATATCCATCCCTCAAGGCCCAGCAAAACACCCTTCCTCCAGAAGGATTTCTCAATATCCCAGCCACAAGTGTTCACTCTCACTTCTACATTCCCACTACTCCCTTTTCTCCTCTGTCAATATCACATGGTGAGCTCTTACCCAAACTGTTGGAAGCACCTCCGGGCTCGGTTCTACATCCTTCTTCACCCTCTCCTTACTGGGCCCCACACTTGAAAGCCCCTTGGATGTTGTCCAGTGCCGTGGGACCAACTCTAAGAGCCCCCAGTCCACCTCCTATCATAAGAGCAGCCCCAGAAACAGTTCTTCTTTGCAGCCTTCCAGAATACCTCTGAAAATAGCCACACGCTGCCCCACACACCTTCCATCCAACACTGCCTATTCTTCTCCTTGCTGGTGCCTGTGGCTTATCTAGTTGTGCTTCTACCTTTGTCCCCAGGAAGGCTTAGGACCCTGCCTGTCTCCATTCCCTCTGGTGGGGGCCCCTTCTCAATAGCTCTATTGATAACCACAGCTTCACTCTCAGAGAGGCAGAAGTTGTAAAGGAGGCACTGGGTCGCCAAGGCAGGAAGATTCTCTTAAGATCAGCAAATGACCCCTATCCCCTAGCCACAACAGACTCCCAACCATTAGCCAAGCCAAATGTTCCACTTTACATGAGAGTCTGTTCCCACTTTATTCCCACAAGGGTAGGCTGCAAAATCTAGACCACATATGTATGCATGTACCATCGGTGTTTTCAAAAGATGTTTGGGGACATCTCGCAGACTCTTTGAATTGGACTTCATCTGATTCTTACTTGAGTGGTGAGATGAACTGAGGCTCAAGTCTAGATTTCGTTTTATAAATTGCTACTCAGCTGGCTTTTGTCTTGCTAAGTAGGGTGTGCTGGTAAGATAGGATTTGGAGAAAGGGTCTGGGGAAGAAAGCAAAGTAAGCTTGCCTGGAGAAGCTGAGGGGTAGGTTTTTTAAGGAAAGGGGTGGCTTGGTAGAAGTGAGAAGAGATGTGGCAGCTGCTATAAGGAGAGGAACTGGGGGGAAAGAGCTGATGAATGAGGATGTGGACTAGATTCTGCTGGGCAATATATAGTGAGACCCCTTCTCAATTAGCCATGGGAATATCAGCAACAAATTGCCTCCCTCATTACGCTTTTGACGTTGGAGTTGTGTTTTGTGTATGTTTGATGTGAAGATTGTTGAGGTTGGCTCCAAGCAAGCCCAGTTGTCTTTGAGTTATACTTAAACCAAAGAAAATGTAAGAACTGGACAAAAATCTAAAACTCGCTGCAAGCAAGATTGGTTTCTTAAGTCTGCACTCCTGCAAACACCCAGCAGTGCCAGAGGCCTGTAACAAACAAATACACCTGCTCAGAACTCAGCCATGTCCCTACCTGTCCCAGCCCCTCACAAAACATTGTTTGCTTATGACAGATTCCAGAACTCTGAAACTAAAACACAGTAGTAGATGAGGCCCTAAAGAAGCAATAGCTCAACAGGGGGAAATGGCCTGTGGTTCATGATTACTAATGCTACAGCAAGATTCATCAGACAAGGACAGAAAATCACTTAGGTCATATAACTAGATTGTATAGTTGATGGTGGCTTTATCTACACTGATTACACCATCTGTACTTACTACAGCTCTTGTACACCTTACCTCAGGTATGACTTTCCTCTTGGGCGCCAATACCCTGAGTGGTCCTTGTCTGCCCCCACCCCCCACCACTGTGGTTCCAGCTCTGGCTGTGCTGACTGAGCTGTGCTGACCCCGGACACATAGAATGGCAGATTCGGAAGGATTTTAACCTCAGCTGCGCACAGTAGAATAGAGAGGATTGGTGGCATCGTCCTACTCCTCAGCTCTTAGTACCTCCTGCCAGTCTGGGCACAGTCCTTCTTTTTGGTCTCTTTTGTTCCCACCTCCCATCCCATCCTCCTCCCCAAGGATTTGTTTGTGCTCTCTTCCAGTCTACCTTCAAAAGCTTTCTTCTCATATATGCGTGCATGAACATTGCATAATTGTGTTTCCTATGTACTTTAAAACATTACATCTGTGGTACTGTGGCGGACAGCATGTTCTGCTCCTTACGCTTTCCCATAATATTGCTTTTGAGATCTATCCACATTGATATTTGGAGATGTAGTTTGTCCCTTTTGACTGCTGCCTGACATATTATTGTGTGCATACACCTCATTTTATTTTTTAATTCCCTCTTAAAGACCATTTAGGTTTCACAGCTCCTTGCTGTTACAGATGACTCTCTGACAAGCATCCCCTTGCACTTCCTGTCTCCATGTGGGAGATTCTCTGGGGCACATGCCCAGCATTGGAAGTGCTGGGCCGTAGGGAGCATGCCCATTCCGTTTTCCCTAAACACCGCGGGGCCGAACTGCTCTCTACAGGGTTTGTTCTGCTAAGGCCTTCATTTTACAGAGGTTAAGGACGACAAGGCCCAGAGCAGGAAAGCGATTTGCCCCTGGCTTAGTGCTCTGACTTCCTGTCCAGGGGTCCCGACTTCCGGTCCAGGGCTCCACCCACTCGGAATACCGTATCACTTCTCCTGGAGCTCCGGGCAGCCTCCCGCTATGCCGCGGGGTCCCACCTGCCTTGGTTAGCGGTAACCTCTGCCCTGTGAGAGAAATTTTGTTTGTCTCCTCCATCTCCAGGCACAGTAGTCCCCACCACAAACCTCCACGGGGGGCGGTGGAGGAGGAAGTGGGAGTTCTGAGCTGAAGTCAGCATGGAAAGGCCTCCTGTGAAACAACAGAAATAAATCTTGGCAGCTCAGTCGCCTGTTGCCCGTGGGTGATATAAAGCCTCCTTCCTGCTACAGGCCCTCCTGGGCGCTGCCCCACCTAGGAGAGGCAAATTTTGTCCTTGTTGATACAGCTCTCAAAGTATGTTAGTCTTGGCACCCCCGGGAGGAGCCCACACTGTTCAGGGCTCTGGCAGCTGCTGAATAAATGCCAAGACAGTCACTGGGGGAAGGAAACCTGAAGAAAAGCTCCTTCTGTCCACCCCCTGCCTCCAGGTAAGACTTTGCTAAAAACCTTTCAGACCTCTGCTAGGCTTAAAGCTTGTAAGGAACAAATCCCTTAGTTTACTAAGAAGACCATTCCTGACCTGGGAAGCTCTTTCTCATGTTTGCTCGATTTCTCTACTATTATAACAACAACTATAATAATGACAATAGCAATAAATATTTGCTGGGTGACTACTGTGTGCCAAGAATTGTTTGAAGCACTTCACCTGTGTTGCCATTTCAGTCTTACTGCATTATAATGAGGTAGGCATTAATATGATCATTCCCTTTTTATAGATGAGGCAACTGAGGCTCAGAGGAGCTAGGTATCTGTCTTTAGGCCACGCAGCAAATAAGTGGTGAAACAAGTATTCAAATCCAAGCCCTCTGATGTCCATGCTCCTGCCTTAATCACTAGAGGGAAGAAGACAAGGAAAAAGGAGCCTGCAACAAGGCACAGAAAACCAAGAGGCTGAGGACAGTGCCCAGGCTCTGCCACTAACTCAGGGTGCAACCTCAGACCCTGTCTCTGTGCTTTCCTTGTCCATACAGCGAGCCCACTAGACTTGTTTCCCAGAGTCTTTCCAGCTTGGCTTTCATCCTGCTATTTTCCAGATCCTACTTATGAGGCGCCAGGTAAGGTAAGGGAGGTGAGGAAGGGGCCGAGTCAGCAGGATTCTCCAGGGTGTAGATGCGCCACTGTCTTTTTAGGGGGGCAGAGGCCCCTTGGGCTATCAGTGCCCCACTCCTCGGCTGCTGCCAGCCCAATATCCCCGGCCAATCTCGGGGCTGTGCACGCTATCTATTCATATTGGAATTTGAATGCTTCTGGTCAGAATGACTAAAAGGCTGGATTGTACAAGGGTTTTGAAAGTGAATTGACTCCACTTATTAAAGATATACTAGATTACACGCTGAGTGAAAGGATACTCAGGGGACTCCAGGCATCCCAGCCTTTCATGAAGACAGAAGCATCCCTTTCGGAGCCACTCCCGGTAAACCACAGTGGGGAGACATTTCACCAAGCAGATGCCAATTAAATTACTGGCTGAAGGATCGCAGTCCATCAAGGAAACATCTTGGCCCAGATGGGCTGGCGATGAATAAAGAGGCAGTTCTAGAAATTCCCTCTGGTTAGTTTATGTAAATCCATTTCTAAAGGCTGGAAGGCAAAGGCTAAAAGTGGGAAGCCTTGACTTTCAGTTATAACATTTGTAAGGAAGAGAGGGAGGAGGGGAAGGAGGGAGGTGGGAGGTGTGTTTAGGAAAATGCAGGGCTGCCTGTTGCTCCAGGGGTGGTGTGAGCAAGGCCCTGCTTGGGGTCATCTGTGAGTGACACTCCTCCATGCCTAAGGGTCCTGCAGGAAACTTCAGAGACAGGGCTACACTCCTCCCAGATCAACTGCCAGTGAACAAATGTTACAACATTGCAATATTTCATATTTGGGAGATAAGAACAACTACGATTTTTAGAGTTGAAATTATATTTCAAACTATAGAAAGTAAAGCTTAGCGTAAGACAGAGTGACCCTCAGCTTGGGGAGGTAGATTTCTGCCCCCTTCCCCATGGCTTAACAGTTATTAGAAATGCTTGGGGTGAAGGAATGAGACATTTTGTGCATCAAAAGGGAGCATGGGCCAAAAGAGTTAGAGGGAACACGGATGGAACTGTATGAGCACCAGACTGGGAATTAGAAGAGCTTGGTGGGGGGCAGATGTGGCTCAAATGGTTGGGTGTCTGTCTCCCATATGGAGGGACCTGGGTTCGGTCCCCGGGACGTCCCCGTTAAAAAAAAAAAAATTGCATAAAGAAGA